>JAZGTJ010000867.1:0-45499 GCA_036877575.1 Botia almorhae | reverse complement strand
CTCTCTCTCTCTCTCTCTCTCTCTCTCTCTCTCTCTCTCTCTCTCTCTCTCTCTCTCTCTCTCTCTCTCTCTCTCTCTCTCTCTCTCTCTCTCTCTCTCTGTTTCGGTCTCACACACACACACACACACACATATTTTGGCTGCATGATGACACATCATCCATCTTGTCACAGAAGAGCGATTATCTGTAGCTTGTGTGTGTGGGGGGGACACAGCTGTGCTGCCCAGTATCTGGATTTCAGCACGCACGCACATATGCACCCACATCTGTTACAAAATATGTGCCTTAGTTCTCTGTTATTGCATAATTTGTATGTGTAGAACTCTTTGTTGTTTAATATTACATCTACAGTGCCCAGTGTTGCTTAACACGCGGTCAGCTGCAGTCCAGACTGTTAACTTAATGTAACTGTATTATGTTAAAGCAATAAAACAGAGGATTCGCATTACGATTGATTTATAGTATTTCATAATAACAGCAATATGAAGATAATGTAATAGGGCTGTTGCCAGAGTGTTGCTATTTGTTGCTAAAATGTTCTGCATTTTATTTAGCATGTTGTTATGGGATTGCTAGGGTGTTCTGTACAGTTGCTAAGGTATTGCTAAGGAGTATGGTACTTGATAGTAACTGATGTGTGGTCACAGGCATACATACATACATAGAATATTTTACAGTGTCGTTAAACGTGGCTCGTCCAACCAGAATTTAGAATCTGTTTTTATTGTTGTTTAAAATGTCTGTTAATTTGACAGTGGGTCAAAGTTGAGTTTATACAGAAAATTTCTCTTTCTGTCTCTCTCTGTCTCTCTCTCTCCCTTCTTTCTCCTTTCTCTTTCTGTCTCTCTCTCTTTCTCTCTGTCTCTCTCTCTCCCTTCTTTCTCTTTTTTCTTTCTGTCTCTCACTCTCTTTCTCTCTCTCTCTCTCTCTCTCTTTCAGGTCAGTGAATGGAGTGTATCGTATTGGTCTGTTTGCTCTGAAAGACATCAGCAACGGAACCGAGCTGACGTACGACTACAACTTTCACTCCTTCAACACAGAAGAGCAGGTATGCTGCCGTTGATGCAGTCACGCATGTCCTGCATGTCAGGAACATGTCTGAAGCGTGTACAGATACATGCGCAGCTGTTCTCAAGTGCTTGTTTTATAGTGTGTCACAGGCTCTTGATTATAACAGCTTGAGTCACGTGTGTTAATGTAGCTTTGCTAAGGGAACGCTAATGCGGAAAGGCACTACATTTATCAGATTCATGACATTAATCAAAGAAAATCGGCATACTTTTACCTTTTTATCAATTAACATCGGTTTGTTTGTTTGTGTATTTGCTTTGCTTGTAGTCATTTAATGTTTATCTGCTGCTTGCCAAATGATGTTTCTCCTCCTGTTACTATGCAGCAAGTCTGCAAGTGTGGCTCAGAGGGCTGCAGGGGCATCATTGGCGGCAAGAGCCAGCGAATCAACGGGCTGCCCGGAAAAGGGGGCGGGTCAGGGGGCGGAGCCCGGAGGCTGGGGAGACTGAAAGAGAAACGCAAGTCCAAACACTCGCTGAAGAAACGGGTATGAGACACAGAGCAGATCTCTTACTTGTGAAGTAACACACAACCACAAACGTTTTTAAAATGCAAAACTGTTTATTCTTATTTGACCCTCCAAGGAGGAAGAATCCAGTGACAGCAGTAAATTTTATCAGCATCTTTTAATGAAGCCCATGTCTAACAGAGAGAGGTAAGACTCATCCCATTATCTGTATTTACTGGGTGACTGGTTTCAGAGTGGGCGATATTTGACACTTTTTGTAGTTCTGTTATTCCAAATAAGTACATCTGTGAAATGTTAGTCAAGATTTCATATAATCAAAATTACTTAAGTTCCCTGCGTCCGTCTCTCTGTCACCCTTGGATTTAAACAGACTTTTGTTGCTGCTGTACCTTTAGGACATTTATATGTAAATGTCTTCTGTTGTAATTGGTTACGGTCTTTGCGTTTATACAGAGTAGTTTATATAAATAGACAAAGTGGAATGAGGAGGAAGTTTTGTGTTAGAGTTTGTTTTCACGGCAGATTTAGGTCCTTTATTTCAAAAGAGCCAGAAAGACCCTGTTTCCTATAATCTGTGTCTTTATGAACAGTTTGGCTTATTTGGAGCTAATTGTCATGCACAACCGTGAATGATCCGCTTAAAGGCTCCACTGATCTCATTTCTTGCTCGATTCAGGAACTTTGTGCTGAAGCATCGAGTTTTTCTGCTTCGCAACTGGGAGAAGATGCGCGATAAACAAGAGCTTCTGAAAAGAGAAGGAGAGAGAGAGCGAGAGAACAGCGGTCTGTCTCTCTACACGCGCTGGGGCGGAGTCATCCGTGACGACGGCAACATCAAATCAGGTGGGTGTGGTCATGTGGTTCACGCCCATTGACTGAAGATGGGAATACAAGCTTGTCATTTCTCCTGTGTAACTCTTTTACATTACTGTACGTCATGTTGTTTTTTCAGATGTATTTCTGACGCAGTTCTCAGCGCTGCAGACCTCACGCTCCGTGCGTACGCGCAGACTCGCCGCCGCCGAGGAGAACACGGAAGTTACGCGCACCGCACGTCTGGCACACATCTTCAAAGAGATCTGTGATATGATCATGAGCTACAAGGGTAAAGCTCGAACCCTCGTTCACTGACAGATGGACTCTTACGCTGCATATGACTTTTAAGAATTAAATAAAAATTATACATCCAATCAAACGTGTATTTGATGAACTTTTCTGATGGATTCAGGATGGACACAACGGTCTGTGAAACGAATGAAGCAGTTAAATAATGTGTATCTCTCCAGCTTTTCTTAAGACAGATTGGCTGGCTAATTAGTGCAATTACTTGTTATTAATTAGTTGTTGTTAACTAATTAGAAGATGCTGATACCCATTTACCCATTTCAATTTTAAGTATAAACATATGTGCATAAGTTTTTTTTTACACTCTCAAATAATAATTTGTTTTTCTTTTCAAGATTCATCTGGTCACACTCTTGCTTCTCCACTGCTTAACCTGCCCTCCAGGAAGAGGTGAGAACCATATGTTGTACTTTTTTTACAGTACTGAGAATTACCCAAAAAGTTTAGTGAGATATGATGCAACTGTAGATCTGCAGAGGCTTAGATGATAAATGTCAGACGTGCAGTATTTATGGAGCGATGCATTAATAATCACAATGAGATGACCTCATCCTTCACGTCAGCTTGAGATGTCACAGTGAAGTTCTGCTGGTTCTTCTGTATCTTCAGGAACATGCAGTACTATGAGAAGGTCACAGATCCATTAGATCTCACTACCATAGAGAAGCAGATCCTCACTGGACACTATAAAACGGTCGAGGCCTTTGACACCGACATGCTCAAAGTTTTCCGCAACGCTGAGGTTTGAACGTTAAAACAAATAATAGAAACATAGATGACAAAACTGTTCTACAGATTCCTGCCTGATTTCCTTCATCTATCCTGTTCTCTGTTGTATTGTTCTCTACAGAAATACTACGGCAGGAAGTCGGCTACGGGTCGCGACGTGTGTCGGTTACGGAAGGCGTATTACGGTGCACGTCACGAGGCTGCGGTCCAGATTGACGAGATCGTGGGCGAGACGGCCAGCGAAGCCGACAGCTCTGATTCGCTGGAGAGAGACCACGCCCACCATCACGAAGGGGGTGGCGGCCATGACAAAGACGACGACGTCATACGCTGTATATGTGGCATGTACAAGGACGAGGGGCTCATGATCCAGTGCGAGAAATGCATGGTGAGTGTCATTGATGATTTTAAATTTACGTTAATTTAGAATTTCCATCATAAACACTGTTACTTGCGTTCATAGGGTTTGGGTGTTCTAAGGGACCAGAATATCTTTGGGACCAGAGTGGGTGCTTTTGCATTGGGCCCGCATAGCTAAAAATAGAATTTCCTATTTCTGTTTGTACCTAAACCCATGCAAATGTGACATGAACTGCCTGCCACGCAAAATATATTTGCAGATGTTGTACATGCACAGAACACAGGGAAGAATTTTAGCTAGAGCTGCAAAGTTCATTTAACTGCAATTTTCAGAGGGTTGTGCAAAAACCACAGATGGGGCAATATAATTAAATGGTTTTAAATGGTTGCTTTTCGTCCATGTTTGTTAGTTTTAGGTTATCTTTATGCTGATATTCTCCTTAAAGTTCACTTTCACTTTTAATAAGCTTATACATTTAAGATGCACAGTCTCCTTAAAAAAAACTTGATGTTGCACTCAAATTGTCCAGTCAAATGAGATTTAAGCAATCAGCAAATGTTTTAACTAAATGCTATTGGCCATTTAAATAAAGGGAGGAGCTCTTTGATATTCCCCCCCCTAACTTTAAGTGAGAAGTGAATTGATTTTGTACCATCTGTAACTGTGACATCTACAAGAGAATGTGGAACTCAGGTCTCCCTCTCTGTGTTTGTCTGTTAGGTTTGGCAGCACTGCGACTGTATGCGACTGGAGGCAGAGGTGGAGCATTATCTGTGTGAGCAGTGTGACCCTCGCCCGGTGGACAGGGTACGAGACCTTTCCATCTGTCTGACCATACAGTCCATTCTTCTCCCTGACTGTGTTTAGAACAGCCATGTGGTCCCGTGTCGTGACATTTAAAGGTCACCGCAGGATAAAGATCTCAAGTCTTCAGTCATTCTGAGAGTTCGGACCTTTTGAAAGTTGAGTTTTTCCTGTTTGTTTCTGATGCGTTTCCTGTCACGATTCAACAGGAAGTCCCGATGGTGCCTCAGCCCAGCTACGCCCAATCAGGATCCATCTACTATATCTGCCTCCTCCGTGATGACTTGCTGTTGCATCAGGGTATGTGTGTGTTTGTTTGTTTGTTTGCCTGTTTTTGAGACAAACAAAATGTAATCAAACATCAGATTGGAGTTATTTTTAGTAGTTGTTAGATGTTGATGGTTACCTGTGGCATCTGTATGCTGATGTTTGTTTGTGTTTGTCTGCTGCAGGTGACTGCGTGTACCTCATGAGAGACAGCAGACGGACCCCAGAGGGACAGCCGGTGCGGCAGTCATATCGTCTCCTGTCTCACATCAACAGAGACAAACTCGACATCTTCCGCATTGAGAAACTCTGGAAGAACGAAAAGTACGATTGGTTTCCAGCATACGCATAACTTTCTGTTTAAATATGAACTGTGCAAAAGAAAATGACGTGTGGACTGATACAAAAATAAACGCAAGAACAGTTTAGAATCCCTGAGACTGATGGTGTGTTTCTGTCTGTAGAGGCGAGAGGTTCGCCTTCGGCCATCATTACTTCCGTCCTCATGAGACGCATCACTCGCCATCTCGTCGTTTCTATCACAACGAGCTGTTCCGCGTGCCGCTGTACGAGATCATACCACTGGAGGCTGTAGTGGGAACCTGCTGTGTGCTGGACCTCTACACCTACTGCAAGGGTGAGATGTTTACCAACACAGCTCATCCATTGATTCTCTTGTGTTTTTCCAAAATAAACTATAGTAATATATTTTTCGTGGTTTGGTGTCTGGTTTGTGATGAGAGCACTTTAATGAATTAACAGACATGCTTAATTCTCTGTTTGTATATTTTTCTTAATTAAAAAAATGAAAGTACAACATAAATATTTGTGAAGATATTTGATAATAACGCTTCTTTACGCTTCTCCGCTGAACTCAGGTCGGCCGAAAGGTGTGAAGGAACATGATGTTTACATCTGTGATTACCGGCTGGATAAATCAGCACATCTGTTCTATAAGATCCACCGCAACCGTTACCCAGTGTGCACCAAACCGTACGCCTTCAACCACTTTCCCAAGAGACTCGCGCCTAAGAGAGACTTCTCAGTGAGTACTGCAGGAGTGTGCGGCCTAAATCTCTGCACAGTTATAATTCCTCATTTTACTGGTTGTGTTAATAAACTTCTGTCTGTGGCAGGATTGGTAATCAAGTGTTTCTGTCTTATGTTAACATATACAGTTGGGTTTATTGTTAGGTACTTTAGTTTTAGATTAGTTAGATACTAACTAGTTGGTTAGATATTAAGTTTAACAAGTGAGCAGTCAAAAATACTGTAAGTGAAAATTTTATAAAATGTCATTAAACTTATATTGAGCACGAGATGTGCTTTTATTCATTCATCCCTCTCTCTGTCTCTCTTTCTCTCACTTCCCTTCTTCCACTCACTCACTCACTCACTCACTGTCTCTCTCACCATCTGTCTCTCGCGGTTTCTCCCATCACTCTCTCTCTCTCCCCCATCTCTCTCTCTCTCTCTCACTTCCCTTTTTCCACTCACTCACTCACTGTCTCTCTCCCCTTCTTTCTCGCGCTTTCTCTCTGCCATCACTCTCTCTCTCTCTCTCCCCCATCTCTCTCTCTCTCTCTCTCTCTCTCTCTCTCTCACTTCCCTTCTTCCACTCACTCACTCACTGTCTCTCTCCCCTTCTTTCTCGCGCTTTCTCTCCCAACACTCTCTCTCTCTCTCATTAGCCTCATTACGTGCCAGACAACTACAAGCGGAACGGTGGCCGCTCAGCCTGGAAGAGCGAGCGGCCCAAAGGCGTGTCCACCTGTGAGGAAGAGCCCTCCCCCAGCGCGTCATGTGACCGCCTGCCCGTGGCCTTCTCCAGGGACGGGGACGAGGACGGAGGAAGAGGAGCAGAGGGAGACATGGACATCAGTCAGGAGGACACAAGCACTCCCATCCCACAGCTGTCACAGGAGAGGAGGACTGGAGGAGAAACTGAAGACATAGAGGAGGAGGAGGAGGACAGGAGGGAAATGGACGAGGGCTCCCAGGAGAGAGGAGGAGGAGATGTGCTGGATGCCCCGCCCTCTTCCTCGCTCTCCTCTTCACCTCTTCATCCATCCATCCTGGGAAGGAGAGAGGCACAGAGAGAACGACTGAACAAGATTCTGCTGGACCTGCTGCACCGAGCGCCGAGCAAAAATGGTGAGAGGGAAAGAATGTCGTTTAGAAATATGAATGCGTTAGCCAATATAATGCATGTTAGCTAATAATGACAGCTCATAATTTGATGAATAATTTCATCTGTCTGTAAACAGATAGAAGATCCGGCTACTATATCACATGTCCGTGTACTGTAGATGATGCAGCTTTTGTAGCTTGTTCTTACAGCAGTTAAGAATATAAACTTGTCATCCACGCTAGGAAAATAACTCTGCAAATAACGTGCAGTTTTATTTAGTTATTTATTTATTTTTCAAACAGAGATGGTGGTAGAGTGACACAAGTTACGGATGGTAGCTTTGACTTATTTTAACAGCTACAACTTTTAATTTAAAAAACTTAGTAAATGTTAAAATGAACATTAATTTAGATTAATAAATGCTGTAAAAGTTTTCTGAATTGTTAGTTTATGATAACTAAGTTAGTTCACTAATGTTACCAAACAGAACTTTACTGTAAAGTGTTACCACTAGAACTGACATCTGACGATGTTTTGGTCTTTGGCACTACAAGGAATTAAGAGCAGTGTTTTATATACAATAATGTAAAACTAAAATACTGTTTATCATCAAACCCCTGATTTATTCATAGATTTATTCCGCCCACCCTCGCCCACAACTGAGAAATGTAGTTATGTCTTTATTTCCGTCTCTCCTGCAGCGATAGATGTGACGTATCTTCTAGAGGAAGGTTCTGGTCGCCGTCTCCGCAGACGGACGCTTGGGTTAAGCGAGTTTATTTGCAGGAAATAATGCAGACGACCCTTATCTGCTAAACCCTCGTGCAGAACAGAACAGAGGAAAAGGAGACAGAGGAGCAGAGGTGGACAACACCTGACCAGAGGGGAAACAGAGAAGGGAGGCGACATCGAGGGCACACACTCTCCTCCGTTCATTTTAAAGTTCTTCAGACCAGCTCTGGCCTCATGCACTAAGGACATGCAAGTTAGTTGTCGTCTTGATGCAATTCAAATGGGCACTGCGATGATTCCAGTGTCAGACATAGGAAAATTTTAAGTGAAGAAGACAAGTTGTTGCCAGTGAGCTACGACTGAACTGTTGACCTTTGCCAACCAAAGGTTCCAGGACTGAGTGTTGGCGGAGGTGTGTGTATTTTAAGGAAGCGTTTGGTACTACGTTCAGCCTTTTAAGGGTCAGGTATTTTTCAGCTGCAAGTGGGAAATGAGACCGGCGCCCCCTTGTGGCCTGTAGCATGGAAGACTTGCGAAAAGAAGAGGAAATAAACAGAAAACGGAGTGACATAGGAGGTGCAGTGTAGCGCACACACACACTGCCCGTGGACTGAGAGGAGACATGAGAGGGAAACGTCGGCTAACTGCACTTTTAACAACACGGTCATCGTTTGCTCCGGAGATGTACGAGTGAGACACCCTAACACAGTATTGATTAATGCTGTATGATAAAGCAAAACAAATACGTATATTACCTTCTTTTTTGTCATACTGTAATTACATTAGGAGCGGAGCACGATGGGGGTATTCATATTTGTACGCTCGAAACTTCGGGATTGGGCAGGAATGTTTAGCTTCTGTTATCGTGGGCATTGTGATTGGTTAGAGTGGCTGCCAGCCCCGCCCCTTTTTAAAGTATTTAATTCACCAGCTCAAAAGAAATCTAGCAAATCTAAATCTAGCAGTGGAGGCGCGCTGGCTTTATGTAACGCCTTAGAATGCCATGATCTTGAGCTCTTTATGCTAGTGTGTGAGACTGTGTGTGTGTGTGTGTGTGTGTGTGTGTGTGTGGGCCCGTTCTATTACATAAATGCGAATAAGGAAACAACTAAGGGCTCGACAGCAGTTAATAACAGTTAAATTCATGACCACAAGAACTTATTGTGTCATTTGATGTCATATTTTTGGGAGTGGCTTCTGCACGGGTGGGAACAGGCTGGGAGGGAGGGAGGGAGGTTCAAGGTTTTTGGTGTTTGGTGGTTTTTTTTTAAAGCCTTTCAGGTTGCCATGGAGAATGTTTATAAAATTGTAATGAGATTTGCTTTGCCCTAAATGCATCAGCTGTGACAGAAAAAGTATTTCCACACCTTCAACGGACCCCATCAAGAAATCAAAACGAACGCTGACAACAGAAGAAAATGAATTTGTATAGTGCCAAGCTATGTATATATACACAGACAGGAAAATGTGAGAGATGTTTCCAAAAGCAATATCTTGATAATGGATTTTGTGTAATGTATTGTACAGGATTCAGCCCTATATGTATTATTGTTATTGTTATTATTATTAACATTCTTAAGATTATGATGCGATTTGTAATGACAGGACGGTCACATGAGAAAGTGGCAGATACGATTAGTAATCACGAAACATTTCTGACTTAAGCAAAAGGAAATCTTGTTACCCAAACATCAATTTTGCGCTTTTCAGGAGAGAGGATCATCATCTAACGGACTTGTTGAGGGGGACATCACAATGACTCCCTGACCTGGCATCCGTCACTGTACAAAATTAATTTGAACATTATTATAATTATTATTATTACTTTCGAGGAGAAAAAGAATATGTTCCTCGTTTTTTTGCTGCAAAGTGTTGAACACTAAAAAAACAAACCAACATAAAAATGTAAAATGATATTTCGGAAGATGACAGATAAAGAAGCTGTGGACCCGATATCGTTCTTAACCTCCTTTTCAATTTTTGTTTTTCTTTTTGGCTTCAACTGAGAAAAGATTGTTCTGTTTTTGTGATAGCGGTCATAAATATAATGCTTGTGTTTCTTGTATTTGTGTGTTTTTGTGTGATTTGTTTAGTTATTTTTAGACAATCACAAAATAAGATGCAAGCATTGTACATGGACAGACTGGCAGACATTTTGTGATGTTGTGTACAGTTTGTCGAAACTTCTTCCACTCTGGTTCAAAGTTTGTAATTATAAAGTCATAAAAAATGCTGTTGGTTTTTACTTTTTTGTTTTGTTTTATATTCTATTTGTTTTGTCCGTTTGTTTGTTTTTTAATAAAAAGCACTACATTATTGTGAATATACTTGCCTGTCGCTCATACATTTAGCAGAGAATCTGTGATGCAGTTCATTACTAGGTCATAACAGCTATTACTCCACGTATACCGACAAATCGTATTTTAATTGTATGGACAGTCAATACATACAAATAAAGTGAATTTTAACTATTGCCTAGCATATTGACATTGTGTACCGTCATTTGATTTACAAACACAATAACAAAACAGAAAAATCTTCCTGTTTTTTTTGTAATGGTAGCCTAACCCTAACCCTAAGTTACAGTTAACAGTTATCACAGTTTTGTGTTAGTTACAATAGTCATCTTTGAGTAAATTAGGATCTTGTAACATCAGTGTCTTAAAAATTAACAGTTGTTGATCTGTACTTTTGTTCTTGGCCATAATGATGACAATTTACATTATTAGCAGTTTTACACTAAAAATATCCCAAGTGAAAAATTGAGTTTTTTAGGCTTGTCCGCCGGAAGGCGCCAAACCCTTACAGGTTACTGTTGGCATGGCAACAGAATACAACCACAGCGACGCGACGCGTACAGATGAAGAAAATACCCGCGCTGTGTAACTTTACATTCACTTTGAGTAAACAAGTCATACGTTTAAGTAAAGATGGAAAAACGAGCTGATAAATCTGCCAAGGAGAAAGAGGACAAGGTCGATTCCGTGTCTGAGCAAGACCCACCGAAAACAGCAGGTGACCGTATGACAGATCGACCGAACGGAAATACAATACGCTTATGTGCAGAGATGTGTTAGTACCAGAGTAAAAGTCGATGTTTTGTGATCGATCACACCGTAGATGAATACCAGTGCACGGGCAATCTGCAGTCGGATCTGTGCAAGCTGTGTAAACTCATGTGCATAAAGGAGGTTCCGTCTGTAAGGAGAAAGAAATCAATTCCGGAGTCTCCGTCATCAGATAGAGGAGGTACAGGTCCATTCTGCTGTACTTGTACATACAGAGCTACTGTGTTTTTCTGTACACACAAAGAAACTAGTTTAACAGTTATACAGTCGCCAGTACAAGTGAATCCACACCGGATCTTTTCCATCTTTTGATGTTGCTTTAGGCTTACACTTGACTATATGTTTATTAAAGATGCGATTCGTATTTGTATGTTAAAAATGAACAAAAATCTGTTCTTAAGCGAGGGCGTGACAGATCAGTGTTCAACACGTTTTTAAAGTCTTTATTTGACTTTAACACACTTAAAGAAAAGTTTCAGCTTGCTGCCAGATAATCTCTGGTGTTTATTTTTTGTTGTTGTACATCCTTAGAATTTAAAATGTCAACGTGGTCCCCCAAGCCCTGTGTCCAGATAGAACTGGATAATGAGGACCACCAAAGCGTAAAGGTCGTCAAAATATCTGGTAAGATATTTGTACAGAAATAAAATACCATCTAATCGCTGTTCAGTTCAAAAGGACTTTAAAAATGCACACGCCTCAGAGATTGTAATGTTTTCAATGATGTTTTCATCATTACGTTAGAACAACGTTTTTGCGTCCATCCATTTAATGTGTTACTGTAGTTTCTTGCGATTTGACTTAATGTCCTTAATTAATTCAATTAGAAGTCGTCAAAACGTTGCAATAACCTTGTCACTGTACTTTGACAACTTCTTAATATAACATGCAAAATATAAGACTGTTACGGTGTAGCTGTCTCAGACTAGCATTGTTCTTGTGTGTTTTTGTTTGTCATTGTTTTTGATAGGATGGCTGGTGAATGAGAAGATGTTTCAGGTGTTGAGCAGAATCTTGCCGTCGCTCACTAGCTTACAATGTCTACAGTGAGTGTTTGTGTGTGTTGTACGAGTGTTAATGTTGTGTGTGTGTGTGTTGTCTTCATGTCTCACTGTCGCTGATGTTTGGCAGCATGTGGCGAGCAGGCTTGACAGATTCTATCTTCACTTTACTGAGAAACATCATCCCTCTGTGCTCAAATCTCAGGTGATTGCCATTAAACCACAAAATCAACAATTCTTAGCCAGTTAGGCTAATCTTTTGTGCCTTTCGCTTAGTCGCAAACAAATTAATATATTAAGTTAATATATTAATATATTGTCAGAAGATAGTAAACAAATGTCAGTCTCACGTAAGGTGTAGTTGACTTGATACATTATACACTATTTGAATTGGAAAATCAATCAGTAATTTGGCATGTTTTTTATAAGGTATAACATTGTAAAGCTAATGACATCATCTATCAACTTATGTCTGTGTTAGGAAGGTGGTTTTGGAAGGTAATCCACTGCCTGAACAGAGTTACCACTTAATCATAGAAGAGGCCAACATGTAAGTCGTTTCAAACACACACACACACACACACTCAAAGAAATGTTGATTAAAATAAAGAATTTAAGGCGCAATCTGTAACATTTGCCTCTCTACCGCCATCTCTGTTTGAAACATGAAATTGCAGAGTACTTTACCTACTTTTCGTTAAGTATGGTAAGTCAAGTAAAACCAAACTGGCATTTCCTGGGACATCAGATCCATCACCCCAAATTATAAATCATTATTATAAACTTACCGTTGGGAATCAAGGTAAGATAATGGGAACATTGTGAACCTTGATCTATGATGTACTCACTCAATAAATTATCTTTTTGTTACGATTAATAACTGAATTTTTAAACCAAAAAGTTACGATTTGCAGCTTTAATTGTGTAATAATAGATTTCCGTCTAGCGATGTCACAAGGCTGTGCTAATGCATTCTTTTGTGTTGTTTTTTTTTGCTTAGCCCTTGTCGTAAAATTGTATTGTGTTCGCTCTAGGCTGACGGAACTGTCACTGCGCAACAATCGTATAGGGGAGGAGGGAGCTCGTCTGATTGGTTCAGCTCTTTCAACTCCACATTTTGCCAACAAGAACCTCCTGTCACTCAACCTGGCCTTTAACAGTATTGGCGATGCCGGTGCTGTTTATATCGCTCAGGTGTGTAGAGCAGAACAGCTTGTTTGGACAGAGTGAAATCAGGTTGTACATTTTGACCAGTGTGTGTATTCATCATATCTCCAAGATGGCTGCCATAATAACCAACGCAACATGAAGAAAATATTATTGAGTGCACCTTGTTGTGGTTTTAACTGTACATTAATGTAAATTATATGCAGATGTATTTTCAGTGATTACCTGGATGTCTCAAACAGGTTCACTTGGATTTTCATTGTCCTGTTTATTTCTGACAGGGTCTGCGTTTCAATCGTACGTTACTGTATCTGTCATTATCCTACAATCATATTAGTGACAAGGGGGCAGCTCATCTAGCCGAGGTACACCTGTACACTGCCGTACAGTTGCATATTCTCTGCCTATCATTGGTTATTATTTATTCAAGGGTTTCTGTGGAACACTGCCTAAATTAAAATCAACACCCAAACAAACAATGATGATAAACCTGTGGCCATAGATGTCTGTTTAGTGTGTGTTCTTAGTCCTGACTCTGTAAATAGAAGGTGAATCGGACCGATCACCAGAACACCAGAACACTCGTGTAGCCAATCAGCAATAGGGGGTGTGTCTATGGTATATTTTCTGATCTGCATTATATGTATGGTATATTTTAACACACACTTCGGATATTTCAGTACAGTCACTGAGCAATACAATTTTGATCAGTTTTGATCCTTTGCACACGTGCACACGTTTTATAATTACCCTACATGGAAATCTTTTAGTACTTTGAATTAATTTGATTACTTGTATGATTCTTTTTTAAAAATGATCCTGCCTGGTCTGCGCCACAGTTAAAATGGAACTGGAAGAGATTAAGTTAACAAAAAATGAAAAAATTTTCTTCCCCCATTGAGTTTCCACAACACGTTCACCAGCTGTGAGTCATTATGCATGTGTTGTATAGCATGTTTGTTATTTTGGGGGGGGGGGTGTATTTATTTGGGTGTTGATTTTTTAAACATCAACACTGTTTCTCAGAAATCGCTTACTGCAGCTTTAATGTAATTTAATATATGACCATCCATTTTCCTCTGGAGGTGCTCCGTCCCTTTGCTCTGACCCATGAGGAGATTGTGGAGAGGAGGAAGCTGTTGTTTCAAAAGGCTGAGCAATCGCTGCTGCTCCAGCCGTCTCAGGTCAGCCTCACAGACAGTACGTGCGAGCGGCCCGTGTCTGTTCACAGCAGCTCCTCACTGGATCGTACCACCAACAAGGTCGTCAAAAAAAAGGTAGAGCTGCCTCACTCCCTACAGTGCATGTGTACAGTGTGTCTTATGACAGGACAAGACAACAGTTTTTGTTTTGCGTTGCATTTACATTGTTTAAATTGGTTGTGTGTAGGACAACAATCTTAAGAAAGAGGAGAAACCAGCGCCGGGTCAAGCGCCAAAAAAAGAAGAGCCGAAGGTGTCCAAGAGAGGTGATTCATCTCAGTGACCGACTCGATTTTGTATGAGATTCAGATTTTGTCTTTATGTTTGGTTTATGTTTGGGCTTTTCGTTTAGATAATAAAGTGGCCCGTGGACAGACCGGAAAGCTGGGAAACAAAGACAAAAATGTGACAGTGTCTGAGCAAGAAGTAAGGATAAGACAAGCTGAGACAGGACAGTGATGTAATGAGCTGATAATGATCATGAAATCTTTCTCTAGACCACTGCAGATCAGATGGTGGAGGTCACTGAGCCGGTGACCCCTCTGCTGGATCCCAAAATTCAGCACACTGGAGGGAAGGTCATGTATCCAGGAAACACATGCCTCACCTCTCTTAATCTCTCTGGTAAACTGAGAGAGACTTCATGTTTTATTCGCTTGATAACGTCCTTGTAAATGATCTCAGCATGATGGTTTGTGGTGATGCAGGGAATAAACTGACTGAGGAATCACTCAAGCTGTTCCTGTCGTCGCTGGAGAGTTCGGGTGACGGAGGCCTCCGACGTCTTGCTCTCAGTGTGAGCAGCATCGCTCTTTCTCTGCTTGTCTTTGATTTGTCTCTGACGCTGTCTAAACTTTTGACTCAAGCAGAGCTCATTTTAATGTAAACAATGTCTTTCAGAGGAATTGCTTCTCTCCGGACTGTGACACCTTCCTGAAGATACAGGAACGGATGTCTCTGAAGGACCCTTCAAACAAAAACAGCCCCGGTCAGATGGAGGATGAGGGACAGGCTGAGGCTCAGAGCACTGATGCAGTATAACTGATGTCGGGAGAACTCATGGGCATATATTATATTATATATTATAATAAACTGCCTCAGACTAACTCACCTGAATCTCTCGAGATTCCCTCACTTATTAAACATTTTATGTTCCTATAACTATGTTGTATTTTTGGCTTATACAATACCAATCAAAACACACCCGAGTGAATGTATGTTTTTCAGAACGTTAATAACTAAGGTTTGAGCTTGAATTTTTGTAGATAAAAATAAATTGTGGGTATATGAATTTCTTTACAAAACTTGTTACATCTGTTAATGAGAGTAAGTGTAATGGTATGTGCTGTTTATATAATTGTTTTTTTTTTGAAAGGGTGAAATTTTAAATTAAACATAATCTTTCAGAGACGCTAGCAATAGCAGCCTAACTGTGAAAGCATAAGTTCTCCAAAACTGTTTGACAGGTCAGCATGACCTCCTGTCATTGCAATCGTACCGAATGCATTTATTGGACAAACTTTTATGGTCCTGCACCTTCTACAGAAGATCTATAGATGCATGAATATATTTATACCATTTTACTGAGTGATTGCTATAAGAATGTTGGGTGCATACCAAACGGCATAAATGATGCCTTTGTAGGGTCCAATAATCAGGGTTATAAACAATAAACAGGAGTTAAAGTTGTCAGTGCTGAAGGTCACGGGGACGGTCACTTCTGAATAGCGCGCTCCCGTGATTGACCGTGTGGTGGGCGGCTCTAAACGTCCCGCGTCGACGTGCGCTCGACCAATTAGAATGTCCCTTGTAAGCTGCGCTACAGCTACCTCAGGAACGTTGCCACAATCGCGTTATTGCTGCGCCGCGTGTTTTAGTCCATTAATATTTATTCGTTTGTTTGTTTGTTTGTTTTACATTTCAGCGACTGCGAACAACACGTTACGTTCAGCGTAACGGGGACTTTTACTTTGCCGCGATACCAATTAGCGCTTATTGCTGGAAAAGCGCGCGCCGCCTAACCTAGCTGCGGCTCTGCTAAGCGCCTGAGCATGTGAGTCTCCAACGTTGTATAAACATTGCATCCGCAACTTATTAAATAAGTATGTATGTAACTTTCTGGTTGGCAGGCAGTGCCGCTAGCGCTGGTTTTAGTTGGCGTTAGCGTTATGTTGAAGAAAGTTCAGCTGTAGTTATGTGTATTTGCTGCCTTGTGTTTTCACCATTGCAGCACTTGGTCGCGCAGTCTGTCATACTGTTTAATCTGTCAGTCGTGTCATTTATCCATGAGTGCTGCACATGTGTAGCTTTGAGCATTAAACAGTTACATCGCCTTATTCACATCTTGTGTCTGTGCCTGTCCATTGAGAGCCCCTGAAGCCTTTTGTTTTGTACAGATATTGTATAAACTGTATCAATACAGTATTGTACAGATTTATTGCTTCGATCCTCGTGCAAAGTTGATTTGCCTACGACATGTCACAGTGATGCATGAAATTTAAAGTTATGACATGAGCATACAGCACATGTAAACATGTATGTGGATGTAAAAGTTAAACAGTGAAAACAGTTCAAAAGGCAGAACTTTCCCATAGCGCTATACAAACAGTGTGACATCATCTGTCTTTTATCATGATGGTTCTCCAGCAGTAACGCAATGAGCGGTGGAGAGGATGAGGAGAACATCCTGAGGATGACGAAGGAGGAGCTGCAGCGCTGGATCCAGGCTGAGGTGGACAGGAACCCTCAGCTGATGCAGAGACACCAGCAGCTGGCGCAGGTGGAGGAGTGGGTGAAGCAGAAGGAGAGGGAGGGCACCTACACCCGACTTCTGTACGGCAACGCTTGCGAGTGAGTTTACACACAGCTGCAGTGGTCGTGCATATGATCCAGTGTCGCATGTTTTATTTGATGCAGCTGCAGTAGGTTAGTTCTGAAAGACATTTTCCACACATCAGAAGTGATGTAAGATAAAAGTTTCTTTTCTATGTGAGCGAATGTGAATTACTATTAATAGTAACAATAGTACTATTTATTTTTATAAAGATGTAGCATTTGTTTTTTAAACCAAAATTGTATCGTTCAGTGATTGACGCAAATATTTATGACAGCGATTTAAGTTACAATAACATATACATTACAAATGCACAACATAAACTTAAAATCTGCAGTACATTTAATTATATATGTGAAAAATTGCTGAAGTTATATTGAAATGCATACTTGTGTGTTAAAATGTGTGTTATTTTGTATAAATCTTGTATATGTTTAGAAACAGAGATATTTATACCGTATGAGTTTTGTGCAACGGTTTCTCTTGTCTGTCTGTATCAGATCGGTGCTGGAGTGTGAGTCGGTGATGAAGGGTCTGTATGGAATGCTGGGACTGCATTATGGAGAGGAGGACTCTGAGGAGGAAGGAGGAGGGGGCGGAGTTAAGGAAGGTGTCATTCACATTACAGATGATGATGAGGAGGGTGGAGAGGAAAAGGGAGGCGGTGATGATGATGATGATGTTGTTGTCGTTGGTCTGGCTGGTAAGAGACATTCATTAAAGGTTCTTGCAAATGACGTTTTGTGTCATGCTGGTCTTGACTCTGAGTTTTCTCTTACACCTGCAGCTGCCAAAGAAACATTGGAGCCGATGGTGAGGAAATTAACTGGAGGAATATCTCACAGATATGCTGATGTTATGAAGTGTTCCATACTTATTTTCTGTCTCTCTTTGTTTCTATCGTTCTTTCTCTATGTCTATCTCTCTTTTGTCTTTTTCTGTCTCTTTCCTTGTCTCTCTATCGTTTCTCTCTCAGATTGAAAAGGTAAATATGGCCCTTCAGAAGTCCTCCAGACTTGTTGAGGATCTAGTCCAGAGGGTGACCAAAGTGACCTCCATCAGTTCTGAATCACCATCCAATGTCATTTCCAGACCTTCATCAGTCTTAACTCCTGAGTCCAGCTCTTCTGGATCCGTTACACCTGCACCATCTTCTCCATCAGTTAACCAGACAAAGCTCGGAGAAAGCCTGGAACGAACTGACAGCACTATTGCCATCATTAAGACTGAATCTTTATCCATGGCAACAACTCCTCTTGCTAGTACTAATTCACATTTCACAGCAACAATTAAGACTGAGCCTCAACTGACGACATTATCACCGTCTGACAATGCTAACCATCACCAAACTACTGTCAGTAATAACTGTTACTCCATCAAGACTGAACCTCAAACGATGGCAGTGACTCCTGAAAGTTCTTCTCTAGACAATTCAGATCAATCTGAAACTAGTGTGATCCAAAATTCAGATACCAAGCCAACAATAAAAACGGAATCACAATTCATGTCCGCCACTCCTGAAACATCTTTACATCCAAGCAGTTCAGAAGTCCTCAAAACTACATCCAGACACAATTTGGCAACAGTTAAAACAGAACCCCAGTTTACACCGCTGGCGACTAAAATGTCTTCGCCAAGCAATGCAGAGAAAGTCGACGCGACTGACAAATCGGATTCCATAGCAACAATAAAGACTGAACCTTTACTATTAAAAGCTGGGATGTCTTTGCATGAAAGCAAAACCGAACAACCTGAAACCTTTTTCAAACACAGTTTGGATTCCAGAGCAGCAATTAATAGCGAACTTCAACTGAATGTGACTCCTTGTGAAATGTCTACGCTGTCACGCGATTCCGAATCCATAGCAACGGACCCTCCATTGACGGCAATAACTTCTGATGTGTCTATACTGACAAGCAGTTCTGAAGAAGACCAAACAATTTCAGGTCATAAGTCGGCATCTACAGACAATAAGGCCTCAGAAAGGAAGTCCCCTTTGCCCCTCACACTTTCCATGACCAGGCTGAGATCTTCGACAGCGGCTTCATCTGTCGCCAATACTCCCAGCTTACAAAAGCAAACAAGGGCATCTTCAACTTCAGACAGCAGTGATGAATCAGATGACAACCAAACACACCATGATGATCCCACCTACTTGCCCTCAAAATCATCTAAAAGTAAAACTGCTAACAATGCCTGCAGGAACTTTAATATCGGCAGGAATCTTAATAACACTATCAACCCCAACAATATCAGCAGCAATGCAGTGACCAGCCCGTCTTTAAACATCCAACAACCTGCCGCCCATGTGCGACCTTCAGATGCAGGACAAAGTAAGCTTGATGTTCTTGGTTTAGTTCTGGTTTGCCTTTCCCTGATTTGTTTGCCTTCTTTTTGATGTTGGTGTCTATCCAATTAATAAAGCATCCATTCATCTATTCCTCCATCTATTAACAAATGTTATATGTCCTCTTGGATCTTCTCAGTTTCTACACCCTCATCTAGCAAGTCCTTCGAGTCTTCTGAAACACATAAAGAAATAGAACTGAAGGTCAACGTGGAAGTTTTGGGGAAGTGGAAAAACAAGACGTGGCATCGTGGAACAGTGAAAGAAACCCAAAAAACAGGTAAGACAGACGTTCTGAATTAACTACAATTTCATTTGTATTGTGCAGAATGCGGTTTCAAAGCAGCTATTTTGATGAGCAAACCACAATTGACAGTAAACACACCAGACTTACTGTAGCTGGGGAAGCCAGTCACCTTTAACAAGCACCAATTGTATTTAATACTGTATAATATTTAAGCATTTTAATAAATGCCGGACTGAACATTTTATTTCTTAGACTTTGCAACATATGACAAAAACATGGCGAATAATTTTGAATCATTTGAATATAAACACAGACAACACAGTTAAAATGCTGGGCAGAAATCGAATGGTTTTGCTGGTCATAAAGTTCACCCAAAATTGAAATGTCATCATGTCATTTCAAACCTGTATTACTTTATCGTCTGTGGAACACAAAAGATACTTTGAGAAATATCTTAATATAAAAATACCATAATATGGTTTTGTGTCTGTACAGTGGAAGTCAATGGGTGCCACTGTTGTTTGGTTACCAACATACTTCAGAATATCTTCTTTTGTGTTCCTTGGAAGCAATAAAGTCGTACAGGTGTGGAATGACATGGTGAGTAAACGATGGAAGAATTTAACTTTCTGGGTAAACTGTTCATTGAAATCATTGTTTTGTGTTGGATTATAACCTATGGTTTGCAGCTGTAATGTAACCTGATTTTCTTCAAGAGAACGGTCACAGGTATAAGGTGGAGTTTAGGAACGGTAAACAGTGTGTGTTGCCGGCTCACCAAGTGGCCTGTCTGAGCCCTCCGCTGTTGAGGCAGCTGTTCATTGGCTGTCGGCTGGTGTGCAGCTGCAGAGACGATAAAGAGCAGACGTGGTTCTGTTCCGCCGTGCTGGGTGAACTTCCAGATCGCAAGAATCGCATGAGGTGAATTTACATTCAATTCAAATGAAAAGTTCCGTCCTTGTTCACTCGTTCGAGATCTTGTATCTGCGGTCTGAAACCTAAATCCTTTAACTTCTAGCTTTTTTTTTTACAAATGTGCTGTTATTGTAGTTTTGTAGATATCAGATAAAAAGTGTTTGAAGAGAAATTAATAAAATGCTTTGCAAAATATTTCTTTCAGATTTTTGGTGTTTTATGATGATGGCCAGGTAGCTTATTTGGCACTTCCAGATGTTCATCTTGTCTGCAAGCAAAGTAAGTTTTTTTTTATTAAATGTTTCTGTGATTTCCTTAATGTATTTTTCATTTTCCTGTCTGTTTCATCTTTGGTTTGTCATAAGGTGCTAATGTACAACATTTGATCTGTTTAGCCAAGTTTTGCCATGTTACCATCCCTTTATCCAGATACATTAACCCCGCCCTCCCAGTGGACTAAAAATGTGCATGTCGCTACTAGCTTCCTATTGTCTGATGCCTGATCAGAAAGTGAATCGTTTTTTTTGTGTGGGATTTAAAAAATGTTTAAATACAAAAAGGCGTGGGATATTGTGGCCAATAAAGACAACAGGTGTACATTTGGACCTGAAATAACAGTGAAGGATGTTGCGATTGTTTTTAAATTGAAAACAAGCTGAAATGTCTCTATTGTGTTTATCTGCAGTGAAAAAGGTTTGGAAGGACATTGAGAACGAGGTGTGCCGGGTGCAGGTGAAGGAGTACCTCAGAGTGTATCCCAACCCCATCGCTGTTGTGCTTCGTGCGGGGCAGGACACCAAAGCCAAACGGAATGGCAAGTTTGAGCTCTGCACGGTGATCCAGCTGGATGGAAGTCTAATCCAAATTTGCTTTAAGGTGATACTGGCTCTGTTGTAGATTGCTGCAAATGCTCTTTTTTTTTAGTTAATGGTGACAGCTGTTATCTCAATCTTAATGATCAATTTAATTGTGCAGCCTTAATTTAGTTGATAAATGCTCATCTGTTTCAGAGAGACAAACAAAAGCAGTGGCTGTATAAAGGCTCAGACAACTTTGAGCACATTGTAATGATCAAAAAACGTTTAACGGAACAGAAAACACAGCAACCCAGTAAAGCAGGTAGTGCTTCTGTGTGTTTGTACCATTTCTGTGATTTTGTTTTTTGCTGCTTTCATTCATATTCACATCTGTTTCTCTTTCAGCAGGAAACACTGTGCATCAGTGCAACGCCTTGGCCACTGTTGCTTCAGCACGTAGAACACGACAGCCTGTTAGCAGAGTCGCCAATACACCAACTACCAGCCCTCAAACCGCCATGTCGGCTGCATTCCAGCCAAAGGTTGTCCTGCAAAGGCTAACCATGCCCCTGCCCATCCCTTTAAGGTCAGGGATAAAAAATACTAAAATTAGTTTGCTGTGTCTAACTGAGATTTACTTGTGTTTGGCTGTGCAGTCGTGAGAAAAATGCTGATGTGTTGATGTTGATGTGTCAACTGGACCAATGTTCTCCTATGTTCCCCAGGAGTGCCAAACGACCTGTCCCTGATGAGGAAGAAGAGCCCGTATCAAAGAAAGACCAGCCCAGGTCTACATACCTAAATCATCACTGTTGTCCAGCATGCCTGGATGGAGTAAGGCCGACAAAAGTTGACATGCACCATGGTCAAAACCCGCTTCAAATTCCATTGCTTTATAACTTTCGCCGTATGACGGCTCGTCGGCGTCTCGATGGAAAGGTGGGCGGGGCTTGAAGTTGCTCTGCTTGAAGGCATTTCTGTATGGCAGCTGCCGGAGCTCAGCAGGAAACCTGAATTTATTTTCTCTATCTTTTTTAAATCGCTAGCTTTCACCGTTTTTATAATGACATGCGATGTTTTGCGATAATCGTGTGACGTAAAGAGAGGGTGAAATTCCTTATTAGTATTGTCTTTGGCACATTCACTTTAATCGTCAGCAACATTTGACATTTACAGTATTTTATAATGTAATATCTTTAGCACTGTTATCTGGATAATATGTGATATTTAATATATTGCCCAGTCCTAGCAACCACTGTTATTTGACCTGCATTAATAAGTTCATGCAAACCGTTCCGAGCTTGTTGACCTTATAAAGGTCATGGGTTTCTATGGAAAGCACTAACCAGAGCTTCTATATTTGAATGGTGTTGCACGTTGCTGTGGATGTTTTCAAAACTTGTCTCCGCTTTGTTCCCATTAGGTGTATTTTCACATTTTCTATCGCTCTCCGTGTGGGCGGAGCCTTTGCGAAATGCAGGAAGTGCAGCAGTACCTGCTTAGGACACACTGTGACTTTGTCTTCCTGGAAATGTTTTGCATGGACCCGTTTGTCCTGGTAAACCGTGCACGACCCCCTTCCACCTCCACCAGCCAGCCTCACCTGTACCTGCCGGACATATCGGGGGGCAGGGAGGTGCTTCCAGTGCCCTGTATGAATGAGGTGGACCAAACACCCGCTCCTAATGTCAAATACACCAAAGACAGAATTCCGGCTCCAGGTGTCACCATCAATACCAGCTTAGATTTCTTGACCGGTTGTGACTGCACGGATGGCTGCCAGGACAGGTGACTTGAGCCTTTGTATATAACAGGAATATTTGCATGTGCTCCTAAAATCTCCAAGCAAAATTACAAGGCAAGGGTAGACGATTTGTTCCAGAAACATTTGCTGCTTGAAAGTCTCTTCACATCCTGATAGCAAACACTTAGTAAAGTGCTTGAAATAATTTATATCTTCGAAGTTTGTCCATTAAAAATTGTTTAGTCTGAATGCAATGATAGGATGTCCTGCTTGCCGGTCAAACGAGGCTTTTGCAAACCTCCTCACACCTCGTTCCTGCAGACAGTCTTCCATCATGGAGCAAGAGGCGTGTCTTTAGAGGTCACTCTGAAGGGAGGGCGGCATCTTGTGCTTTCTAAGCTAACTTGCTATTGCTAGCCTCTCCAAAAGTGCCTTTAATTACTGGCTAAGCATTGGCGGCAGTGCCATGAAAAATAATTGGACACGCCCCTCAATTTGCATTAAAAGCCTAACTTGTATTGAAGCTTAAACATCGGTTTGTATCACGACTCTTATTGATAGTCTGTATTTATGTGTGTGACAGGAGAAAGTGTTCATGTCATCAGCTGACTATCGAGGCCACGTCCTTATGCAGTGGCGGTCCGGTTGATGTTACAGCTGGATACACACATAAGAGACTGCAGACCACCTTACCAACAGGGTTAGATTCTCTTTCATTTTCTCATATGTTGTGCATTGTGTGTATAATGGTATATTGTGTTGTATAGTGTAGACACTAAATTTGCGTTATACAACTACAATGTACGCTCTATGCGCCCACATTCTTTATATTACATATTCTATTTCAGCTCCGTTAAATATCGTATTACATTATAAAGCTGTAATCCGTAACTTTTTTGGGTAAAAATAAACAAAAATCAGTTATTAAGCAAGTGCACTACAGATGTGCGTTCAACACGGTCCCCTTAATGATTTATCATTTGCGCTGTTGGGTCTGAATTCAGCTTCATTTGACTAACATTTGTAATAAAGTATATAAAGTAACCTGCAGTTTCATGTGTCGAACAGAGATGGCGATAGAGAGGCACGTGTGACAGATTGCAGCCACTAGCGTGTGGTTTCTTTAACCGGTTCAAACACCCTCACTGTTCTCTTCTGCCCGCTGTCTGTGGTCTCGATAGGGTGTATGAGTGTAACCCGCTCTGCCGCTGTGACCCCAGAATCTGCAGTAACCGGCTGGTGCAGCACGGCCTGCAGCTGCGGCTGGAGCTCTTTATGACGCAACACAAGGGGTGGGGCATCCGCTGCAGAGACGACGTGGCCAAAGGAACGTTCGTCTGCGTTTTCACCGGTAAACAAACAAATGCGTTCTGAGCGACACCGCCCAGAAATACAGGAAATGACTTCATACTCCCAATATTACCCCTCTGTCGATCACCTCGCAGGTAAAGTAGTCACGGAAGACAAAATGAATGAAGATGACACGGTGGCCGGGAACGAGTATTTGGCCAATCTGGACTTTATCGAGGGTGTGGAGAAGCTGAAAGAGGGTTATGAAAATGAGGCGTACTGCTCCGACACCGAGGCCGAAAGCAACAAAAAGACCATCACCATGAAAACGGGGCCGCTATGGAAAAACACCCTCTTTCTGGATGACTCGAGCAGTGGTGAAGGTATGTCATGGGGGCGAATATCCAGACGTAAAGGTGCAGCATGCAAATTCTGCATCATTTGCGACGCAACTAAAACTGCACGAGTCAATGTTATGTCCAGCCTGCTCAATAACTCCACTGCAATCTCATCTGCAGTGAACGGCGCGTCGTTTCAAATATTTTTGATTTTTTTTGTTCTATTATTCACAGAAAAAGATGAGCCTATGCAGCTGAACTCTGAACAAGAGAAGATGGATGGTAAGATAGAAAGTAAGTGATTTTAATCAATAAGCTGGGTTGTGTCTTAATTCTCACACTTATGTACTTCATGTACTTCATGTACTTCATTTGTAATGAAAAGTACATCTATAGAATCATATGACTGTGTGAAAGCATTAGAACATACTACAGCTTCACGCAGTTGTTTTCATATAAGTGTGAGCATCAAAGTCATTACCTTGCAATTCATTATTACTTAGCTACATACATTTAAACACTAACGAGGCCCCTTCCTCATTTTGTTGTCATATTTTGCAGCATTAGCTGTTTTGGAGCTGTTATAAGTCCTTATCTGATGTGTTTCTTGTTCTGCCATCTTATCAGTGTCAGAAAATATCTCCAGATACACAGTAGTGGTAGTAATAGAATTTGACCGTACTGGCCACCCAAAAGTCGATGGTCTGTCTCATTAACTATCCGAAGGGCTTGTTCCTCATTTTGAGCTCTGTCAGTGTTTCATGGTATTTGCACAGTCTTAGATTTGTTTATCTCAGGTCAGGAAACCTCAAGCGTGAAACGCTTCTTCGCCGTAAAGTCGTGGCAGAGAAGAGTGAAGCCTCTGGAAACATCCGATGCGCGGACTGGAAAAACACATGCTGTCAACATAACCCGCCAGCTGTTTAACGGAGAGGAGACGTGCTACATCATTGACGCGAGGCAGGAAGGCAACCTCGGGCGCTTCATTAATGTTAGCCAAGCATTAATATAAATGATTATAGACCTACCAACAGTGTTGTTTAAATGACTAAATGTCTTACTAACGCTGGTTTTCCTCTCAACAGCACAGCTGCAATCCCAATTTGTTCGTCCAGAATGTGTTTGTTGACACACATGACCTTCGGTTTCCCTGGGTTGCGTTCTTCACCAGCAAGTCAGTGCCTTCATTCATACCAGCCTTATTTTCTCATCAAAAGGGTTTTCTGTTGAACATCTTGATAAGTGAAGTTTTTCACGCTTAATAAGGGATTAATTCAAGTAGTAGTTTGTAGCGTGATGCTTAAAGCCGCAACTTTATTTTGGTTAAAAATGAACAAAAATCAAAATAACTCCACAAATACCCTGCACTTTTGTGTCAAACACAGATAGCAAAAGCTTAAAAAACATGTTTTGTTGCATCCAAACCTTTGATTGTCTGTCTCTCATCTCCGTGCCAGGCGCATCAAGGCAGGTACAGAGCTGACGTGGGATTATAACTATGAGGTGGGCAGTGTGGAGGGGAAAGTTCTGCTCTGCTGCTGTGGCTCATCTCGCTGCACGGGAAGGCTGCTCTGATCTTCACTCTCAGCTGGAGAGAAACCTCTAAAGCTCTGAGGTGTTGATCCGAACTGTTTTACCAGCCTCTCAGAAAGCTGGGTCATCATCTGAAACGGCATTCCAAAAATGTGTCCCCCTCAATATGAATATTAAATTCTGTGTTGTCGTGTTTATGTTTTTATTATTATTATCATCTACATGTTACGTTTCATATAATAACTGTAAATAAAATGTGCAAATATCAAAATGAACTTTTGTTGTAAATCCTCGTCATTGGAGTCAACGTGCAGCACATTCATTTAGCAGAAGCTTTAATCTCAAACGACATACAAATGAGAGCGCATTTAACATTTGGCCATCATATACAAAGCTACATTTATATTTACGCATTTGGCAGACGCTTTTATCCAAAGCGACTTACAGTGCATTACACTATACATTGATTCTGAGTATGTGCAATCCCTGGGATCGAACCCATGACCTTGGCGTTGTTAACGCCATGCTCTAACCACTGAGTTATAATGCTACAGCTAATACAACAATGATGGAACCCTTTAAAAATGTACATTTGTGTAACTTACAAATGTAAAGATTTTTGTTCAACTTTACAGTACCAATGTGGCAACTGGCATTAAAATAAAATTGTGTCACGTGTAAAAATTGCCACTTACTGATTTGACTCATAATAATATAAGCCCAAAATTTTTTTACAATTTCTACGTTAAAATAAATGAATGTTTTTCAAACACCAGAGGTTTTTGTGATGGCACTCGTTTTAATTCTTTATGACGATAAGTGAGACCCTGTTTATTTATAATGGTGTTTATTAGCAGTGACCGGCACGCGCGCGTGTAGAGAAGAGCGCGAGGAGGGACCGGAAGTGTTTTTTTTCCCTACAGTGAGAGAGATTCGGAGCGAAACGTCAACACGGATTTTCTTTGGGATAAACGGACGGGGCTGGCCGCTAAAACGGTGATTACAAAACATTATTCTTACTGCCGGTCACTGTCTGACCCAACCGCGACTGAATTACCCCAAAAACGAGCGTTTGAGAAACGGCCCGTGGAAGACTGAAGATCTCAAAATGGCCGTCGAGACGGATAGCAGCTAGTCAGCTAGCAAAAAACTAAGATTATTTTCCAAATCGATATCTGTAAACGTGACGACGACTGATATTGTTTTGACGAGGCTTTTTAGCTATTAAAACCACTCGGAGATGATTTCGTAGCCGTTACACAGTAAGAGAAATTGTAGTTTAGAAACAGTAATAATAATAACAAGTGGGGTTTAAGGTTTCATCTGCGCATTAGTTGATGCATATGTCGTTTATGTGTCTTATATAAAACACACGACTGCACATCTGTTGATGTCGAAAACTGCGTGTCATTTTGAGATCATACATATACACCGGGTTTGTTTCGGGCTAATCTGTGGTCTGTCAGCTAAAAATAGAAATTGGTTTGAATAACACGAACTTTATATAATTCGAGACTATTAGTCCATGTTGTTGGACTTGTTTGTAATGTCTTCGTCACATTTTATGTTGGTTATGAGCTCTATCAAGCAGACTTGATTTGTAAATAACCACTATGCGAATATTACATCTTTAAAAGTAAATAATACATTTACGAACCCCCATCATAGCGAGTCCCCGCATAACGTCCAAATACACGATATTTTTTAATCTACGAAGAAACCGTGGCAATTAAAACGTGTTTGACTCAAAAATATTTTTTTATATACTTATAATTTAAACATTGTAAGTTTTATGGCCCCAGCGAAAGTTGCACCAGTTTCTCATCGGTCATGCAATAAAAACAAAGTCTCGCTCATAATATATAGAAATATCCATAACGCCCTTTTAACATGCGTATAGTGTAGAGAACTGAAGACTCACCTGTGTGGTTTCTTTATGAATGTCTTGTTTATTTAGTAATATTTCTAATGCTTTAACACCAGTTTTAGCCCGACCTCATTCACTGCCAACATGAAGTTATTTAACACTTAATATAAGACAAAACTCTTTTTCTGTCATGTTTAAAGTAAAAACACTATATTTTAATCGTTTTTTTTATTATTTGGTTAAATTGTACAGACTACAGACCCCACCGTCTCTTCCTGCGTTAAACTATATTAAATAAACAGTTAGAAGGGTTCACAACTGATAAACGACAGTCATAAACACACAAGCCAGCTCTGTATGAATTTTTCAACACCTGGGGGGAGATTGATATAGTGAGACGACAGCTTAAGGTGCAGATATCAGATTCCCCTGCTTAATGACATGTCATCCAAACGAATGTGTTATTAAAGTTTGTGCATGATGTTTTTATAAAGTCGTGGGTAAATATGCTGCTCGTTGGCTCATGAACATGTCATGAATGATAATTTGACATCTGCTTTGATAATCAAATCTTCTGCTACTTCAACAGCTCTGTTTAATTCTGCATGTATATCTGTTGTGTATTCTCATTGTCCTTCTCATTGTCACTTTCTGCATCTGTTTATTTCTCCGGTTTTGTGGTTAAAACAGCTCGCTTCACACAGAGAGATCATCTTCGGGACCTTGTGTGATTCAGCCAAAATTAGATGCGTTACTTCCAGTTGTTTTTGGTTTTAAGTAAAAGTTGTGTATTGAAGGGGGTAAGATGCTGTGTTGCAATCTGATATCTATATATTTCCTGTGTTATTGGTGGGCAGATGCCGCACTCCCGGCGGTACCCGTCCTCTGAGAGGGCCAGCCGCTGCAGCTATCAGGACCGGTTTCGGGAGCGAGACAGAGAGCGAGCGAGAAAACCTCGACACCGGCGATCACGCTCGTTCTCTTCCAGCAGTGACCGTGAGAGGAGGGGGAGGGGCCACAGGCAGGAGGCGGGCTATGCACGATCCAGGAGGTATGATTGGCTGTCGGAATAACTCAAACAACAAAATCTCTGCTATCTTTACAGGACAAGTAATACATTTAGAAGCACTGACTAAACTTTAAGGCTTAGTTCAGTTCTGCTTGTTGGTGCACAGCCCAAGAAGTTTAAAATTACCATTCAGTTGCCACATTACAACATTTGTCTTCATCTCTGCCCTCTGGGCTGCATCTGTGACTCATGAATCTGTAATGTGCTGCTAATGTGCTGTGGTTGTATTGAATAGCAGAGAAATGAGTGAGCAAAGCCCAAGCTGACAGTTCTTTTGCCCTTTTCTCTGTCGTGATTTGTACGTTTTTTTCTTTTGGGATTTGTAATTCTTCTGTTTTTTTTAATATCCTTCATTTGTTTGCAGTTGCATGACAGAGAATTGATTTAAAAAATATATAAAAATCTTGTTTAACATAATATATATATATATATATATATATATATATATATATAATTTAAATGTACCGTAAGTCGCTTTGGATAAAAGCGTCTGCCAAATGCGTAAATGTAAAAGTGCATCACGTCTCAGTAAGTGTAACCCTTAAGCATTGATGATGGTCCCCAGTAAAAACTATATATAAATAATGCCTCCAGTCCTGTAAGAGCAAGATGAATGAAGAAGAATCATGTTCTGTTGTGCTTATCTTCTCTGCAGCTATGACAATCGCTCTTCAGACCGCAGGCCGTACGACAGACACTACGGCGAGAGTTACCGGCGACTGGAGCACAGCCGCGAGCGGGACAGGGATCGCGACAGGGAACACGGCACGCCGAGCAACTACTACTCGCGCGACGCCTCGCCCGGCTACGACTACCGACGGGGACGCGATCGGGAACGCGAGGACTCCTACAGGAGGAGGAGCAGCAGGCGTAAGCACAAACGAAGGCGGCGTAGAAGCAGGTCCTATAGCCCATCCTCCTCGGTGAGTACTTCAAAACCCGAGTCTGTGCTTTCCCCAGTTCTGTCTGTCTCCTCCTCTCCGCTCCTCTCTTTCTCCCTCTTCATAACGCTCCTCTTTCCCACAGCCCCAGGGATCGGTAAGTATGATCTCCCTTTGTTTTACGTTTTGTTTTTTTTGGTTGACCTTTTGCCAGTTTTACTAGTGATAAATGAAGTTTTGGCTGTAAGTGTTTAGTAGTCGTCATATTGACACTTAAAATAATATAAATCCCAAAAGAATTAAATTAATCTTTAGTATTTTTTTATTTAGTAAATTTCACCTAACTCAGTTGTCACGTAACTTTCACTTAACTTAGTTATTTCTTTACCTGCACACCTATATTCATTCGTCTTGAGATTAGAGTTTTGTTAAAGATTCTTGATGAGAAATAGTTGCATAAGATGGTTTTAATTTTTGTTGGTCACAGTAGAGCAACCTGTTTCTTTCCACATGTAACAGAATGATGGTTCTGATTTGATTGATCAATGCTTCTACTCTTGTGAGTCAATGTTGACGCAGGTTGCTTTTTGTGACTCTCTGTCAGGGCTGCTAGGCAGAAGAATGAGGGGAAGTTTGAATGAAACAAGAAGGGAGGGGTTAAAATGTGATCTTTGACTTGATCCCTTGCACTATATCCCTATCGTTATATATATCTCCTCACGTGGTGTCAAACGAATCGCCCCATGACCACCAATCCTACCTACATCAACGCCGCCGTGGCCCCGCCCCGCTCCGCCCACCTCCCCTCCTCCCTCTGCGGTCGTGACCTGTGACCTGTGACCCCGGCCGGGGTGGCGGAAAGCAGCGGAGTGACAGCGGGACGCGGGCGCTGTGCGTGAGGGACGACGAGGAAGGTCACCTGATCTGTCGGAGTGGCGACGTCCTTCAAGAGAGATGTACACACTGCCATTACTCCTCTATCGTAACCTTTCACCCTATCAGCAGCAGCACACACACGGGGGAGGGCAGGAGCTCATGATCTTGGTGCTGTTGTTGGTGATGTTGTAGAATGTTCTCCCCTTTTGCCAGAACAGGCAAGAGGGAAGACATGCTGAACATGTCTTAGATCTCTCATTTATTTGTTTGGTTTTATTTTGGGGAACGTCGGGGGGGTTGTATTGATGTGTAGATGATTTGCAGGGATGCTTTAGATCTTTATTATTTTTGACTAGGTTCACAAGTTTTTTCCTCAGCAGCTTCATAACGTTTCTTGTATTCGGCTCCTAAATATGCAGTAGTTCGTGTAGAAGCGTTTATATGACTACAGCAAGACGTTATCATCGACCGTATGATAAAAAACGTTTATTTTTTGGCATAATTTCAGTGCAGTTTGTTTAGAACCAGTTTCATAACGTCCCGTCCTTTGAAAATCAGTTTAAAGATAAGAAATGCATTAACTTTTCATCTTTCATTTATTCGTTTTACGCAGTTTCTCAGTTTACCGCTAGGACGGATGTCTGTGTTTCTTTTTTTATCGAAATACAGACTGTTTTCAGTTTTCGGTATTGAAAACTTGTCTACTTTTCAAGTGTGCGCGCACGACGATGGAATGTTTGTTTTAGATTAACCTGAGAGATAGTGGTAGTTAAAAGCGTGAGATTTTAGGAAACTTGTTAGTTGAAACGATTCAATTGTATTCGCTGTCTAATTTCTGTCTTTGCGTCTCCCCTCTTCTGCTTCTTTCCTCTCTGTGTGTCTCTTAGACGAAATCGTCAGCACTTTGGGTGAGGGCACCTTCGGGAGGGTGATGCAGTGTATTGATCATCGCAGGTGAGTGCTGTCACCTGGCCACCAATCAGCAGCTTTGTTATATAACCAATGTGGTACCAACTTCAAAACATCTGGATAGTTTCTGGGCTCAGTTCTTGCTGCTCTTGGGGCCAGAAATCTGTTTACGTTTCAACATCTGGCATATCACCAGTAGTTCAGAGCTTGATTTTGGATTAAATGACTGCAGTTCAGTCTGCTTAAAATGGCGATAATATGAGTTTCACTTCTGTTTTGTGAATGTTTGTGAAATGTTCACACAAATCGTGTTTTGCTTGTTCAAGGGGCGGAGCTCATGTCGCTCTGAAGATCATTAAAAACGTGGAGAAGTACAAAGAGGCGGCGCGGCTGGAGATTAACGTACTGGAAAGAATCAACGAAAAAGATCCTGAGAATAAAAAGTGAGTTGATGCGAGACCCTCCGAGTCTGATCTCAGATCAGAGTAAGAAGAGTTCAGTATTGCAATCTTATCACAGTGTGCTAACAGACTGTATGTACAAATGAATCTGAGGACACACCACTAAACTTCTAATCACATTTCCAGAATTACACTTCACATTAAACTCAAAGTCCGTGTTTAAAAGTCTCTCTCGTTCTCTGTCTCTCTCTCTCTCGTTCTCTCTCTCTCTCTCTCTCTCTCTCAGTCTGTGTGTGCAGATGTTTGACTGGTTCGACTATCATGGTCACATGTGCCTCAGTTTCGAGCTGCTGGCTCTCAGCACGTTCGACTTCCTCAAAGAAAACAATTACCTGCCGTACTCCATCAGTCAAGTGCGTCACATGGCCTACCAGATCTGCCTGGCTGTCAAATGTGCGTCCAACACACAAAACAGTTAACTGAAGAGCGACACAGAAGCGTGACGGCATCTGTTTGATGATGCTAATATTGTTCTCGTTGCAGTTTTACATGAGAATAAACTGACCCACACGGACCTGAAACCAGAAAACATCTTGTTTGTTAACTCCGACTTCACCATCACGTACAATGTGGAGAAGGTGACTCATGAGTTTGCCATCGGCATCAAAATGAATCCATGTTTGCGTGCATGTTTGCGTGCGTGCGTGTGTGCGTGCATGTTTGCGTGCATGTTTACGTGCATGTTGATTGAAAGCAATAAATAATTTGAACGTTTCATGAATTAGTATCCACAACACTTGTGAATGTGTTATAATTAGGCTGCCAGTTGATTGGCTTATATTGAGCTTTTTTGAGATAATGATAATCAGCACTTCTCTGTATCCAGTTGTTTAGTTGGCATGTTATCGCCCCCTTGTGTCTGTGTTGTAAAATGTTTCTTTGTAGCAAATATGTTTGTTTTTACTTGTGCCATGTAATAACTCAGATCAACAACTAATAGATTAAACCCATTATGAATGTAAATGTCAGGCCCCTCTCTCTCTCTCTCTCTCTCTCTCTCTCTGTGTGAGGTAGAAGCGAGATGAGCGCACTGTAAAGAGCACAGCAGTGAGGGTGGTGGATTTCGGCAGCGCTACATTCGATCACGAGCACCACAGCACCATCGTCTCCACTCGACACTACAGAGCACCAGAAGTGATCCTGGGTAAGAACACATGTTTATCCTGACCGATCCGTTTACAGTCTGTAGGGAAGAGGCACTGTAAGCTTTACTGTAAAGTTTACTGTAAACTTTACACGATATAGATGTAAAGTGTTTGTGATTGGAGCTGTAGGGAATGAGTTCATCACCAGAGCAACACAACATGAGGAATTAAATTAGAATCAGCCAGAGACTGCAGTGACATCACAACACTCAGTCCACAGCAGGGAATACTCAAGCGTAAGACCGGTAACCATGACCGCACATGCCCAACCTTAATGTGTCGCAAGGTGTTCTGTAGTTTGCATTGGCCCAACAGAGTAATTATGCATGTATATTGTATATTTAAATGTATATTTATGTATTTAAAGGTATGTTCTAACACTGTAAATATGTGATATGCTTATTGAAGAGGTTTCTGTACATTTCACTTGCGGCGTTTGGCTGCTATTCACATACAAAGGCTTTACACACGTGATGCACAATATATGGTGTGTAGGGGTACCGCAATGTTATGATGCAGTAACATGACATCACCACTAGATGACTCCCTGGTTCACAGCACTGCTCACGTTTGCTCTCCCTCACTTTCAGAGCTGGGGTGGAGTCAGCCGTGTGACGTGTGGAGTATCGGCTGCATTCTCTTTGAGTACTACCTCGGCTTCACTCTCTTTCAGGTACATAATCTACCTCCAGAACCTCTTACCTCGTTTCCTCATGCCTCCTCTGAATCCTCACAGCCTTTTTTTTTGTTCGTTTAAGTAGCTTAAGATCAGGTAGAATCTCAGCGAGAGGTTACACACACACACACCGGAGCACAACACCTGCCTGTCGTCCTTTCACCACAGGTGCTCTAACTAACAATCCTGCATACAGACACACAAAGGCAGATCTGCAGCTAGACTGATGGAAACACACATGCTGTCTGTACTGTATCATTTCAGATAATGTTATTGATCAAATATTTCACCATTATCTTACAGCCGATCCTGCTTTAATATTGCTAGGCAACTTATTTTTAGTTTCGAGTATTTGTAGCTCTAGTTTTCAACCTGCTATGAAAATGGCCGTTGTTGTTTATATGGCTGTAATAATAAAAAATCGCGCTCATAAATGTATCACGATTGAAGTTTTGCTGTGTTCATTATCTTCTGTAATGTGTCTCTCAGACTCATGATAATCGGGAACATCTGGCCATGATGGAGAGGATTCTGGGTCCAGTTCCTTCCAGGATGATTCGTAAGACCAGGTGCTTTGTGCTGTGACTCACAGTGGAGCTTCTGTTAAGCCCGTCTCAAATGTATCTTTCACACTGAAATGGTAAAGTTGTGCTGATCCAATGATCTCCTGCACACAGGAAACAGAAGTACTTTTATCATGGTCGTTTGGACTGGGATGAGAACTCGTCTGCAGGAAGATACGTCAGAGAAAACTGTAAACCTTTAAGGGTGAGAAGCAGAGATGTGTGTGGATAATGAACATAACTGGCTGATCTTGTGTACTGGTGTGTTTGTTGTTTGTCAGGGTGGCTTATGGGATACCAGCGGCTCCATAGTCAAACGTTCTTCTGTAGTTTTGTTCCACTGTAGAATATTTCATTGGCTAGATATTTATAATATTTCATTTTGAGCGTTTCTGTAAAACACAAACCTGTGTGATGATATCAGACTGTACAAGTGAGATATAACCAGTGATTTGAGGGTTAAATCGCTGTGTTCAGAAGATTAATAACTGGTCAAAGGAGTACATTATAAATCTTTATCCAGTAAATCCCAAAACAACTGGAAAGGTCATAAGAATTCTGTTGTAAACGTTCTCTCTCTCTCTCTCTCTGTCTCTCTCTCTGTCTCTCTCTCTCTCTCTCAGAGATATCTTCTGTCTGAAGCTGAGGAGCATCACCAGCTCTTTGATCTTATAGAAGCCATGCTGGAGTACGAGCCAGCCAAGCGCATCTCTCTGGCTGCAGCCCTGAGACATCCCTTCTTCCAGAACAGCGTAACCACCGGCGACCAGAGCACCAGCAAAACCTGGGAGGGGAATCGCGACATCAGCCGGTGACAAATAAATGAACTTTATACTCAAATCCACGTCTCTTACGCCAAATAAACCCTGAGGACTCGCAAGCCAAGAGAGATGATGTGCAGCTAAACTGACATTCTAAGAAGTTTTAACGTTTGGGAGAAATCCATTCAAGCTGTTTTATGGCTGCTGAAGCTGCTTGCGATCGATTTCTCCACCTCCCCATAATGTGAGGACATGCTTCTGTGCAGCAGGATGTTACGAACGGCCCCATGAACGGTCATGCTTGTAGCTGATATTTGATTGGACGTTGCGTGGGTTTGTTTGAATAACACACCCTCACGAGTTTGGTTCTTCCAGTGATCTGCCAGCTGTGGCTAATGAATGTTTTGGAACTGTTATAAATGGAGGGCAGTGGTTCGAATGAAAGCATGAGTGTAACTCCATTTATTCCAAAACTTACTGACAGTCCACGGATAAAGAATCGCTGTTATGATGTAGTTATTTATTGGGCTGAAACTTTGTGCGTTTTTAGCCCATAGCTAATAAATCGCAGATGCATTATAATACACACACACACACACACACCTTTGTATTCACATGATATTCAAGTCACATAAGAGAGCAGGCGGTGTTCTGCTGCTTGTGTCCCTCAGAGCACACGTTTACAGTATTTATTTAGGTCTGCCGGACGTCTCTTTTTGTGTCTTTGTATAAATGTGTAAATATGAACAAATATATGTTATGTCTGTAGAATAAAGGCTCTGTCTGTTGGTCATGTTTTCACAGCAGCTCTCCAGGAAAACTGTTTTTGTTCACTAAGGTCTTGTCATGTCATTTCTATGTTGACTGTATGCGTACACGATTTTCTTTACCAATATGAATTAAACGTATGGCACTCGAGCGGGCAGTACGACAGTGTTTTTGAATGAAAAGAAACAGCAAAAAACTTGCTTTGTACTCAAACTTAACTTTTCATCACGTACATCTTGAGACGGTCTGAAGACTTTCTAAAGCTCTTCTGAGTATCGGATAATTGTCTCTTATAACATGTGTGTCTGGTAAGAGGTTCATTTGACTTTTTCATGGTTATTTTTCATCACTTACAGTCAGACATTTTTATTGGGGTAAAAATCACAGGCCGAGATCCAGGACTTCATCGAGACCTCTGTGAAGTTGGTCACAGTTTATCTGGCCTTCCTTACATCATTCATGGCCAGAAGATTTAAAAGACCACAGCTTAGTGTTTATCCACAGCAGTTACAACAGCTCTCCTAAAAGCACCTTTCTCAGATCAGACACCAAGCTTTATTTAGAACTCACTAGAACTTAATCTAACAGTGATCTGATGTTTGGAGATCTGATATCACTCTATCAGAACTTAATCTAACGCAGTGATCTGATGTTTGGAGATCTGTCATCACTCTAGCAGAACTTAATCTAACAGTGATCTGATGTTTGGAGATCTGTTATTACTCTATCAGAACTTAATCTAACAGTGATCTGATGTTTGGAGATCTGTCATCCCTCTATCAGAACTTAACCTAACAGTGATCTGATGTTTGGAGATCTGTTATCACTCTATCAGAACTTAATCTAACACAGGGATCTGATGTTTGGAGATCTGTTATCACTCTATCAGAACTTAATCTAACAGTGATCTGATGTTTGGAGATCTGTTATCACTCTAGCAGTACTTAATCTAACAGTGTTCTGATGTTTGGAGATCTGTTATCACTCTAGCAGAACTTAATCTAACAGTGATCTGATGTTTGGAGATCTGTCATCACTATCAGAACTTAATCTAACACAGGGATCTGATGTTTGGAGATCTGTTATCACTCTATCAGAACTTAATCTAACAGTGATCTGATGTTTGGAGATCTGTTATCACTCTAGCAGTACTTAATCTAACAGTGTTCTGATGTTTGGAGATCTGTTATCACTCTAGCAGAACTTAATCTAACAGTGATCTGATGTTTGGAGATCTGTCATCACTATCAGAACTTAATCTAACACAGGGATCTGATGTTTGGAGATCTGTTATCACTCTATCAGAACTTAATCTAACAGTGATCTGATGTTTGGAGATCTGTTATCACTCTAGCAGAACGTAATCTAACGCAGTGATCTGATGTTTGGAGATCTGTTATCACTCTAGATGAACTTAATCCAACACAGTGATCTGATGTTTGGAGATCTGTTATCACTCTAGCAGAACTTAATCTAACAGTGATCTGATGTTTGGAGATCTGTTATCACTCTAGCAGAACTTAATCTAACAGTGATCTGATGTTTGGAGATCTGTCATCACTCTAGCAGAACTTAATCTAACAGTGATCTGATGTTTGGAGATCTGTTATCACTCTATCAGAACTTAATCTAACAGTGTTCTGATGTTTGGAGATCTGTTATCACTCTAGCAGAACTTAATCTAACAGTGTTCTGATGTTTGGAGATCTGTTATCACTCTATCAGAACTTAATCTAACAGTGTTCTGATGTTTGGAGATCTGTTATCACTCTATCAGAACTTAATCTAACGCAGTGATCTGATGTTTGGAGATCTGTTATCACTCTATCAGAACTTAATCTAACGCAGTGATCTGATGTTTGGAGATCTGTTATCACTCTATCAGAACTTAATCTAACGCAGTGATCTGATGTTTGGAGATCTGTTATCACTCTAGCAGAAAAGATCTGATGTTTGAAGATCTAGACTACATTTAGCCACATAAAGGACGAAGCCAAATCAAAATTTTTTGCAGCAGGTCTGGCATTAAACTCCACAGGACCTGTGACAGAATTCTTATGGGTGGTCTCATATTCGGCTCAGTTACACAGACAAGCAGAATAAAACATCACAATAATTATTCAATATCACCAGTTTGGGAAAACTGCTTGTCCAATCAGATTAGAAAACTGAGCTAATAATGTTTAATTGGTTTTAGGCCTTTGTGTTTGAATACAGTTTCACAGAAAGCATGAATAGTTTGATTTTAGTGAGACACACTGAAACCAGGTGAAATTAGTTCAGAATGAGCTAGAAACGGGTTGGTTAAGGTTAAACAGTTAGGGTTAACAGTTTGTCAGGTCATTCTTTAAACACTTCATTCACAAGTTTCCGGTCTGTTATCATCCTCCATCTGTTTTCCCTTCTTCCATCTGCGGAGGAAAGATTTTAGCTCTTAATCTGTTCAGATCAATAGTCATACAATACTGATGTTTGTGTTACAAACTGTTTGTTTGTTTGTTTTAGGAGAAATATAGCTGGTCAGCCTCACTACGATAAAAAACATACTTACACGTATTTGTAATTTCTGCTCTTAGCATCAGTGTCAGTAACATGTTTTCTCTCACGTGACTGTGAACCCGGGGCTAATGTGCTTATGGCCCGTGACGTCAGTGGGTGATTAGCTGGAGACAGATGCAGGCGGACAGCAGCTTTATAAACATTGAGCTCCAGAAGAGCAACAGTCTGGAAGTCACATGAAACGCGTCTGAGGGCTTTCAGTAGATATCAGGTACGTGTGACATTGACGCTTATGTCTAGCGTTATTATCTCCATTCTGCATTACGAACGGAGCTACTGGTATCATTTGAAGTTACTGTACTGTTATTATTATTGTAAATGGAGTGTTTTAGCTTTGGAGAATTTTGAAGCATTTCTTTGTCTAATAAATCCTGGAAAAATTATCTTGTGCACTCGTTCGTTCGCGTTTTGCATTTGTGTGCTGTGCATAACACTCTGTAATTGACATATAGTCCACTCAATATAAGTGATGTTTATCAATATATAAGAACGTATGTCCCTTATATTTCAGACTTTTAAGTTATATGAATGTGTGTTTTGTAGGTTCTGGTGTCCATGCCGCCTGTTCATACATTTATCCATTAAGTTGGTATATTGAAAACTGGAAAAAAAAACCTCTTCATTATTGAATTAGTGAAACATCAGAACAATCTCCGCTCGTGAAGTGCGTCTTAACAAAGGCTTAAACAAACACCGCAAACACGCAGAGGAGATGAGCTCCGTGGTGAAGAAATCCCTGCGCGCCCCCATCCGGCAGATGAGCAGCTGTGTGGCCGGAGTTAAAGACGGCTTCAGCGGGAAGGGGAAGAGTGTTCGGCGGAAGAGCGCCCCCTGCTGCTACGGTCAGACCGCCTATGACTCGTCCTGGATAAGAACTTACCAGACAGAGCTGCACAGGGAGAGGCAAGTGCTAAAGCTGGACAACCACACGCTTGGAAAGTAGAGGTTCTCAACTCTGACCCCCGAGGTCCACTGGGCTGGAGCTAAACTCTGCAGGAAAGTGGACCTCAGGGGTCAGAGTTAAGAGTCTCTCTTCTAAACATTTAAAGACTGCTTAACAGTACATAAAATGATTCCACCTTTCCAGCTATTGGTGATCTTTGACTGTGAATGTCAAATGCTTTATTTGTTCGATATGTGTTGTGCCTGAACAGGAAACTGAGGCAAGTCAAGTCGGCGCAGAAGAACGCAGAGAGAGCCGCGATGAGGGCGCATTACAGAAGTCCACATCGCTACACAAAGGCGAGTTTTTACTGTTGGCCTTCACTTTTGACCTTTAATATTGCCGAGAAGGACAGAAAATGGTGGCTTAACTTCTGATCTGTGCGTTTTTCAGGCGTCTGTTCAGAGGACACACTTAAATAGCAAGACGTCCACTAAAAAGGACGACTCTCTGTTTGGTGCCTTCCAAGGGCTCAGTCTTGGCATGGGTGGAGTCCAGTCCTCTGTAACAACAGCACCAAGTGCAGAGCAATGTAAAGTCATGTGACGAGAGCGAGGATAACTAATTCAGACGACTGTATCTCTGACAATGTGACATCACTGATTACCCTCATCTAGTGTCTGATTGCGTTTATATACACCACCGGTCAAACGTTTGAAAACACTCAACTGAAATTGAGTGTGAAATTGAGTCTAAATTTCATCTGAAGCCATTTGCTTAAATATTTAAAACTATTATTGTAGAAAAAATACAATTGTGCCAACATATTCATTTCTGTTATTAGAAATTGGGTGATCAAATGCCAAGAAAACATTTTTGTAAATTCTAGGCACGGACTCTGACTACATTGAATATGCTGGAATATAACCGAGTTGTATTTCTCTAGTCACAACATGTTCCAACATTACACAAATGGAATTATGTTTTAATGTTAATCTCAATTTGATCAAGTTAATCAACATTTATGTTCTTTTATAGTTTAGATGAGTTTGCTTATTTAATAAATATTTAATAAGGAATGAGTACGTTTCCAAACTTTTCACCGGTACTGTACATAATATATTGTTATATTGCTTATATTGTTATATTATTGTTATAAGGTACTACATACCTTAGCTGCTAAAGTGTCATTTATTTTCTTGAAAACACTGAAAAATACTAAAATATCTTACAGTTTATACAACAGGAAAATTCTTAGCATTTGTATGTGTTTGTAAACTTGTTTTGTTATTGATTTGTAAATGCTTTGAGTTTAACATGGACCCACATACAGTGTTTTGAAGCACTCTCATTTGTTTCCTAGATACCACAAACTACAGCGCTGCTGGTAACCATGATACAGTATTCTGGTAACCATGATACAGTATGCATTAAATAATAAGACCATTCCTGTGTGAAGGGTAAACACACATAGCAAGCAGACCTTGTCTTTAATTATCTTCATTATGAAGGTAAAGCATCGTTCTTATGCTCGGATTCGGGAACAAGATATCCGACACCATAAAGGATTGATGATGGTCGAAACAGTACACCATGTATAAGAGACACTTAATGTACTGAACTGTAGGCTGCTGTCCTGATGCCAGTATTCATAGAGGACAGAACAACATAGTACACTAACCGTACACTAAAATATACAGAGATACTGACTGCTTGCACTCCGAAATGTTGTTAAACAGTGATGTGCAAAGATAATCCTTTTCTCACTGATAAAACACATCAGTAATAAACATATGGGCTCAAAATCTATTAAAATGTTGCAGACTTGTGTAGCTTAAAAATACATTTATTTATTTAGCAGACGTTTTTGTCCAAAACATCCACAATTTTAAAATAAAACCTAAAAACTAACCTAAATTCAGATACATTTGTGAATACATAACGTCTTCTTTTAAGTGTATATAATCAATAGACCGCACAGTCAGTGACGCACACAGGTGAATACACCTGTGTCCTCCAGCACAGGTTGGCCCCGCCCACTCCGCTCCGCACAGGTGTGACGCTGCGTTCACGCAGGCGGCGTGTTTAACAGAGATCCCGCAGGTGTCAGCAGGAGGGAGATAAGACACGCCCGCCGTGAAGAAGCCGATTACAGTCAAACCTCATCAGGCGATGCGCTTCTAGCAGGAGAGCTTGTTAATGCGGACGCGTGGAAATATTACTGACATTAAATGTGTTTATTCCCGGAGGAGCTTCACAAGGGCGGATGAGCTGCGCAGCGAGCGGCGTCGGGATTCATCCTCCTCACGCGCGCTTCTGGGATTGCCGTGGACTTACAGTAAATACAGAGAATCGACGTAGTTTGGCTTTTTTAAATAGTGCAAAACTTAAATGTCAACACTTAAAAGTCAAGCGAGCGCTGGTTATTATAAGTTAACGGATACATGCAGCCTAAACATTAATATCAACAGAAGCACTTTTTAATGGCTTACTTTGAAACCTTTCCAACCGACGAGGTTTTATGCTAAACTTCTCTTGCTTTCCATGTACGAAGCATCTGGATTTAACCTGGAATAATGTGGAAATGACGGTGACATTCGTCTGTTTTTGAGGTTCTGGGCAGCACATCTGAATCCATACACATCATTACCAGCATTAACATCAGACCTGAATCATGGATGCTGATGGAAACCTGTATGCTTCTAACAGTGCCTCTAAACGCAGCGCCAGGGGCAGGTTCTCTCTAGCCAGCTGGCTCTCCTCTTCCCGGACTCGGGTGCGAGAAGAACGAGGAGGAGAGGAGGTGAATAAGAGGCTGCTCTACATCGTCAACCATAACCCTGACCGAACAGAGACTGTGATCAGTCCAACCTCCAAATCTCTGGAGGTTACTGCAGGGTTAGACGGCTCGACGGCAACCACAGCTGTGACCACATCCAGTCCTCCTCGCCTCCACAAAGCCATGGGTGAGTCCCCGGGGCCCGCGGTGGCCCCCCAGCCCTCAGAAGCAGAAGACATGATCTTCTCAGACCAGTCCACGTATCTCCAGAGGCAGTTCGGCTCCCTGCTGCAGCCGGGCGTGAACAAGTTCTCGCTGCGAATGTTCGGCAGCGCCAAGGGTGTAGTAGCTGAGCAAGAGCGGGTTAAATCGTTTGGGGTGTGGATTATACACCCATACAGTGACTTCAGGTGAGTGACGCAGGACAAAGGGAAAATATGAGCAGGTAGAAAATAAAACGAGGGAAGTTTGTGTTTGTGGAAGTAGGAATTGAGTTGAGTAGATAATTGTGATCTGTTTGAGTCTAACTAGCAGTTTAGGATAATCGCTGTCATTATGAGTTATGGCTTTGAACAAAATCTATAAAAGGGGTACTTTACCAAAAAATGAAAATATTTTTTCATCATTCCCTCACCCTCATGTCATTCCAAACCTGTATGACTTTCTCTTAGAGGATATTTTGAGAAACATCTCGCTGGTTTTGGAAGTCAATGGGTGCCACTGTTGTTTGGTTACCTCAAAAAACCGACCTCAAAATATCTTCTTTTCTGTTCCTCAGATTTGGAATGACATGAGGCTGAGTAAATAATGAAAGAATATTCATTTATCCCTCTTAAGTTTTGACACTGATACCAGAAAACACTGACACTGATACCTGATACCAGAAAACACACTGAAATCAAACTGCACCATGATTTTATTGCTATTGATAATTATACAACAACCTTAAACCAAAATCTGATCTTTAAAGCACAAACGCTACAGCGGAAGACAATGAAATATGAGCATCCAGCATCACAGCTTTCCCTTATAGAGTTACCATGTGCCAGAAGAGCCTCCAGAGACCGATAGAGCCGCTCGGATACAGAGCGCAGGGTCAATGTTGTTTTGTCTGAAATAAGTGCAGAGAAAAATCAGCAACTTCCGGCTTCACCTGCTTCATGCACACAGAGTCAAAAGAGAAAACGATTTGTTTGATTATGGCTTTATTTTTGCTGAGTGGACAACATATTTAAATATCTGATCCAATCTATAAAGAGGGGATGTAAAATAAAAATAGCTGTGCTATCATTTGTCTAATAATTTGTCTACAGTTTAAAAAAAACTCGAGTCACTGCTGTTGTTTGCCTGCTGCCTCAGTTACTGTCAATGTGTTTTGTTAATTACAAACACAAAGTCAGAGTGAACTGGAAGCTGCAACTGCTTTAAGTGTTCAGATGGAATTCAAAGTTAAACAGAAATTGAGGGCGTGATCTGTTTTGTTCACTGGATGTTGATTGGCTATAGTAAAGTAAGCATTTCAAAATTCGCAGCAGAGTAAGTACATTTTCAGATTTTAATTTTCTCTTTCATTTTAGTAATTTTTTTGCATAGTTATGATATGTGTATGTTTATTATATGTTGTGCTTCTGATGAAAGGTCATGCATACATGCAGGTTGTTTGTAAAACCTGTTATCTGTCAAATGAGTCATTGACTTGTAAGCTCGGAGAGAGGCTGTATTTAAGTAACAGTTCATAGGTCACCAGAAGCCTCAAGCTGACCGACACCTGCTTTGGAAAATATGATCGCTGGTGGAAACTTCAAACCGCCAAGCGCATGTGCGGCACTGCTCTGAAGATTGTGTATCCTGTTAAAACAGTCACATACAGCACAACTCTCTGTTTCCACTCCACTAATTGCTTTCTAGGTTAACATGGTGTAAGATGTTTCACGAAGAGCTGTTTGACTGTTTGACAAGGATGGCTTGTTAGGTCACTGTTAGGCTTGTTAGGCGCTAGTATATGTTCATAAAGCTTTACGTGTAAGCCATACGTTACCCAGTGTGCTGTACATAGTCACATATTTTTGCTTCGGAAAAGAATCTTTTATTTAGCAGCAATAAATGTATGTTTTTGCACCTGTTAATGGTTCTTTATAAAAGTTATTAAAGTATAAAGGTCAACAAAACAAGCTTTCAGGAACATTTATTTTTATTTATTCAACTTTTTTTATCTTTAAACCACAAGGCCGAGCCGCCACTGTTTTCAGATCTTTGACGTAGCATGTTTTCATCCAGGCTGTTTTTTGAAGATAACTATAGCAGCTATTGTTTGTACTTTAGAGCTAACATACGCTACCCTAACAGACTCAAAGTCTAATTAGTCTCAAAGTCTCAAAGTCTAAGGTTAATTAGCATTGTAATGACATACAGTTATAACTGTAGACATTAATGTACATGCTTCAGGATAGAACCATTGTTCCTTATATCTTGCGGCTTCATGAACAGGTTTTACTGGGACTTGGTGATGCTTTGTCTGATGATGGGCAATCTCGTGATTCTGCCGTGGGGCATCACCTTCTTTGAGGATCAAAACACACTGCCATGGATTACCTTCAACGTGGCCTCCGACACGCTCTTCCTTGTTGACCTTGTCTTAAATTTCCGCACCGGCATCATGGAGGGCGACAATGCCGAGATCATCCTGGATCCGGTTGTGATCCGTCGTCGTTACCTGCGCGGCTGGTTTCTGGTGGACTTCATCTCCTCCATCCCGGTGGACTACATCTTCCTGATCGTGGATATAGAGGACCGGCTGGAGTCGGCGGAGGTGTACCGCACGGCCAGAGCGCTGCGCATCGTGCGCTTCACCAAGATCCTCAGCCTGCTCCGATTACTGCGCTTGTCCAGACTCATACGATATATTCATCAGTGGGAAGAGGTGAGCGATGCGAACGGATGTATTTACAGTTATGAACCGTGAACAGTAGTAAATTCATCAATTACACCTGTGTGAAAGTGATCCTTTGATCTTATGCTATTGACAACATTTCAGTTCTGGAATATATATATACACAAACACACACACATACATACAGATCTTATGCTATTAAAAATATTTCACTAATAAATATATATATTTACACACACA
>JAZGTJ010000866.1:0-74613 GCA_036877575.1 Botia almorhae | reverse complement strand
TTGTCTCTTATTGTAACCGAAGTTGCTTCCTTTCCTCATTTGTAAGTCGCTTTGGATAAAAGCGTCAGCTAAATGACTAAATGTAAATGTAAATGTAAATCAGAGAGGCTGATGGGGTTTGGGGAAGGGGTGAAAGGGAAATGATATCAAACATGTTGCCATGTTGCCAACAGTTATACATCTATGAGAAAAAAACGCTTGCAGAAGTATCAGGGCCCAAATAAGCTTTATTAAAACTGTAGTAGAGCCACAAGCACTAGTGTAAATGAACAGTCATAGCAAGGCACTTACTGTCATAACAGAGCAGACAAGTGAGATATAAAGCAACAGACCAAAACACAAATTAGACAGAGACAGTTTGATAAATTAGGACATTATTTTATGCGTCTATAATATTCTCATAAACATAGTAGATTACATTTTCTACATGGCTGGTTAATTAATTTTAGGGGAAAAGTAATTTTTCTGGGTCTAAAAATACATGTAATTTACACTGAGGGAATAGCCAAGTATAAAACCATGAAAATAATTTGAATAAAGATTAGTAATGGATTATTAAATAGATTATGGAAGCTGTGCTATAGATTAAAGTGTGTCAAATACTTTGCCTCCAAATGCAGGAAATAAAGCAAATTATTAAAAATATTAGTAATGTATCACCAGATAATAATAATATTATTATTAATATATAATAATATATATAGAATTAATAATATATAATCAGATAATATATTCTGTTTATTAAACCTTTTCATGGGTGGTTGATGATATGTGAAGTATGTGCAGCAAAATCAGGTATTAGGTTTTTTTTCTCATCTGTGTTTATATTTTCTTTGAAATACAAATTACTCACAGTCCCTGTTGGTCTTATCCCTAGACATGACCCAGTTTACCCCTGACCACTAAAATAAGTAGTTTTACCGCTATTCGCTTGTCAAGAGGCGACTCAGACGTGTCACAGCTTACCCTACTCTCCTCTTCCTACATTACAGGAGATTGTTATGGGCCCATCAATAACTCATATTCCTGTGTCATTACTCATCTGTCTATTCGCTGTTGTTGCATCTGAGAAAAACTGGCTTGTAGACAATAATTGATCATGTATTTTAAAACTAAAAATAACAGACTCTTTAGGATGAGCGTTGTCATCATTTCTACACTGTACTTGAAGGAAGACTTTAAATTTAAAATGTCTTCATTTCAGGTTAAGGTGTGTCCTGGCCCTCGGCCCCCTCTGTGAATGTCTGTCACCATGGCAAAGTTTGAGACTGGCCGTACAAGCCCAGTGGTCCGGCAGATAGACAAGCAGTTCCTGGTGTGCAGCATTTGTCTGGATCACTACCACAACCCCAAAGTCCTGCCCTGCCTACACACCTTCTGTGAAAGGTACTGAAGAATTTTCAACATGTTTTATTTTTATGGTATACCTTTTTCTCGCTACTTTATAGTAACAGTAAAGACAGAACAAGAATTGATGGAGTTTAAAAAAGGGAAGCACTAAAATTAAAACAGGAAATGATGGAAGCCAGATTTAAACTCACAGTGGCCACATGAGCACCATCAGCTCAATGCAAATTTGATTTTGTGCACATACAGTTTTAACAACATGCTCAGTGATTGATGGTGAGGTTATTTTGATAGTATGGCTTATGTGTTTACTTTAAACAGTGACCTTTGTTTAGTAACCGTTGACATAGATGACATGCCTAGATGAGTGTAGTATGACATTGAGACTATGATTCTTTTGTATACTGTGCTATATCGGGGTGTTGTGTGTCAGTAGGCTGTATTATGTGTAAGACTGCAGCTAAACTTGTTCTATAACACCTTTCCCTCCTTTAAATCTCTTTTTTTCCCTCTCTTCATCTCACAGTTGCTTACAGAACTACATTCCTCCTCAGTCCCTGACTCTGTCCTGTCCCGTGTGCAGACAGACCTCCATCTTGCCTGAGAAAGGTGTAGCAGCACTGCAGAGTAACTTCTTTATCACAAATCTTATGGAGGTGCTGCAGAGAGACCCAGAATGTTCTCGGCCAGAGTCCTGCAGTGTGCTGGAGTCGGTGAGCGCAGCAGCTGCCGGGAAACCGCTCACCTGCCCCAATCATGAGGGCAAGGTAGGCCTTATTTCACCTGATGTTGGAACGACATTTGGCCATACTTGGTGGAAACATGAGACAAGAAAGGTCTACAGCAAAAATCTTTATTGAATTTATGATGTTGTAATTCTTAGGATATTCAAAGCTCAACTGATTCTATGATTTGCATCGTCAGAAGAACCAGTTAAGGCTGATTGATGCTGTATCTTGCATGTCTCTAATACATACATTAACAAGGACTGACTTCATTCATATATATTAAAAGGCTTATATAATCTTGTTAAATCTACATAAACTTTTATCCAGTAAAAGTACATACTTTATACAGAAATGTACATTAAAGTATCCAGTAGTTGATTTTTAGCAGCTTTCAGATTTTTGATGGGAATTTCTTAACAAATGTACATTTCTCAATTTTTTTAACTGTCAGAGGCAGTAGCAGTAGCTTGTCTTTCCTTATTGTTGGTTTAATTTATTGGCAAACACACCAAAAAAGGTGCCAGCGCTATCTTTAATCTTCACAGTCCTAATATATGTGTGTTTATGACGTTTAGGGCTGTTAGCATACATTAGTAGCCTTTGATAATCCATTAGCCTCCTGTATGATTAAGTTTGGTGGTGCCCTCTGTAGGTGATGGAGTTTTACTGCGAGTCGTGTGAGACAGCCATGTGCCTGGACTGCACAGAGGGGGAACACAGGGAGCATGTGACCGTTCCACTGCGGAATGTTCTAGAACAGCACAAAGCAGCTTTAAAGAACCAGCTAGATGCTATTAGCAACAGGTACATATGCTTAGTGCATAGCACACAGCTGTTATATACAGTTCATGTTTTAACAATACACACTATATATTGCTTGGAAAAACTGTAAAAAGTGTCCAATAATTAGAGGGTTACCAAAATAAAGTGAGTCATAATTCACTGGTCATGTGATCTCAACATGGTGGCCCGCTCCATGTGAAGCAAGGCATGTTAAGAAGTTATGCTACAGAGATTGCTAAAGGCTTCAATATATGTGACTGTAAATTATTTTTAACATGTTTTCCAAAGTACTTTTTGTATATTTAGTGTCAAATCATGTTATTTAAACAAAGTTACAAGTAGTGAAGGCACATTATATCCATTAATTGTTATTCATTTTCTTGTCCAGATTGCCCCAGCTAACAGCAGCCATCGAACTTGTGAACGAAATCTCAAAACAGCTGGTGGAGAGGAAAAACGAAGCTGTCAATGACATCAATGTGACGTTTGAGGAGCTGGAAAGGGCACTGCACCAGCGCAAAGCTGCGCTCATTACCGACCTGGAGAACATTTGCACCACCAAGCAGAAGGTCAGAAATCACTCAGCATGTTAATTTCACACTTTATATTTCCTCGCTCACAATGCATTTTCTGTTGCAGGTACTACAGGCGCAGTTATCATCCCTGCTGCAGGGAAAAGAGCACATCCAGAGCAGCTGCAGTTTCACAGAGCAGGCCTTGAACCATGGCAGCGCCACTGAAGTTCTGCTGGTCCAAAAACAGATGAGCGAGCGGGTGAGTGCCCTCGCTTGCCACGACTTCCCTGAACGTCCGCATGAGAATGCCCACCTGGATTGCCAGATAGAAACCGAAGGCCTACGACGCTCCATACTGAACCTGGGTGTGCTGCTGACAACGAGCGCAGTGGGACACACAAGTGTAGCAACAGGAGAGGGCCTCAGACACGCCCTTGTGGGTCAACATGTGACTGTAACTGTTACCACAAAGGATAAGGACGGTGAACTTGTGCGAACTGGTAACGCTGTGCTACAGGCGGAGATCACGGGACAAGACGGAGCACGGGCAACAGAGTTGGAAATAGTGGACAATAAAAATGGAACTTACGAGGCAGGGTACACGCTTAAAAGTGAAGGAGAGTACTCGTTTTCTCTGAAGCTGTATGGACAGCCTGTGAGGGGCAGTCCGTTCAGGCTGCGGGCGATAAAGCTGTCAGATGTGCCCCAGTCTCCAGACGATGTAAAGAGAAGGGTCAAATCACCCAGCGGAACAGGAGGTCACATCAGACAAAAAGCAGTACGGAGACCTTCAAGCATGTACAGCACCACCAAAAAGAAGGAAAACCCTATCGAGGATGAGCTGATTTACAGAGTGGGTAAGAAACAGTCAGCTGGGATAGAGATATCTTACAAAACCAGTTTGTGTGCATGACATATTTGTATGTATACAATGTGGGAATGCTTAAAATGAAAGAGTATGCTTTACTTCTGTTGCGACCTAGCGGTTAACACATGTTCCAAATACATTGGGTTATGGTGCTCGAGTGGGAAATATGGGTTTGAATTTAAGTAGCGTTGTGATCTTGTTACACTCTTTTCTCCCCATCATTTTCTGTAAGCTTTGACTACCGAAAAAAGTCCCCTCCCACCCCCCCAAAAAAATTACACTTCTGTAACCATGTGACAGGTGTAATTCATTATTGTTATTATGTTATTAAATTGTATTATAGAGGTGCGTTTCTTAGATTTTTTGGTCTGACCCCTCAGGCTCTCGTGGGAGGGAGAAGGGAGAGTTTACTAATCTACAGGGCATCTGTGCTTCCATCGGTGGGAGAGTGATTGTAGCAGACAGCAACAACCAGTGTATACAGGTTAGACATTTGGCAATGCATGGCAATATTGTATAAATCATAGGTTTTTATTACATTAATGGACTGGTTTAGTAGTTTTATTTTTATTTTTTTTTAGTAATTTTATTTTTTTATTTAGTGATAAATGTAATTTTGTCTTTATAAAGGTGTTTACAAATGATGGGCAGTTTAAAGCACGTTTTGGGGTCAGAGGTCGCTCCCCGGGTCAACTGCAGAGGCCGACAGGCGTGGCAGTCGACACAAATGGAGATATTATAGTAGCTGATTATGATAACAGATGGATCAGCATCTTCTCCTCTGATGGGAAATTCAAGGTGAGTTTAATCAGTTAACCATGTTTTTAAATATGTAGTGTATTATAACTTTCCCTTTCTTGTTGCAGAGTAAGATCGGTGCTGGACGTCTGATGGGACCCAAAGGTGTAGCAGTGGACAGAAACGGTCATATCATCACAGTGGATAATAAAGCGTGCTGTGTTTTCATCTTTCAGTCTAATGGCAAACTGGTAACCAAGTTTGGAGCCAGAGGCACCTCAGACAGACAGTTTGCAGGTACAGGAAAAGTACAGGAGCAAGTGTTGTAGTTTTATATTGTCTAGGCTTTAACAAATGCACTAGGATTTTAAATGTGTGGTGATATAGCTACAGAAGTGTTGTTAACATTTAACCAGAAATGAAGACGAAGTCAAGCACTGTGTGTTTTGATTGCTTGTCCTCTAACATTTTCTAATAATCATCCCTCACTTGTTCAACTTATGTACTCTTTTTGTGGCTTAAAGTGCCAGCATTCATCATCACTGTACATTAGAGTACAGTCTTCAGAAACAACCTTCATCAAATAAACAAATGCCAGATGATGTTCAAATGCTAAAAATAAACATTTTGCAGGGATGCATTTGTATATAGATCGCAGCAGAGCAAAAAACATCCTATTATCAACAAAATTAGCGATAAACCATTATGGAAGGACAAACAAACTGCCCATAGACCAGTGTGTGTGTGTTTTATAACACAGAAATGGCCAGATTTACCCAGGCTTCAGTTCCAGTGTGTAAAGTCTCTCTGTCTCTGTTCTGCTCTCATGTTTTAGTTAGCCTGAGGTATAAGTTGCATCTGTCTGTTTCGATAAATAATGAAGGCCAATGCATGCATGTATGAGCCTAAGCTACTTAAAGTTTGAGCTATCCCAAGTTACTGGTACATATATATTAATCATGCTTATATTTTATCCATTACTTCCCTGTTTTCTGCTTATTTGACTGTTAACTACTAACCTCTATAAAGCAAGTGCATGTGGCTTACAAGTGTTTTGCTGATGAACAGATGCATCTTGGTTTGAAACATGTATCTCCAGGCGCTCATACTTTCTTTGGTGTTCCATGCGTACTTAGAAGCACTTGATGGTTTGCATCAAGTGTTATTAAAGTGCTTTTTATTAAGGAAATCCCTTCTGCATACTCCTTTATTTGCTTACCCTTGTCTGTTCTCCCATTCCTTTTTAGAGAAATGTAGTGCAAAGTTTGCACTGGAGCAAAAGTTTAGTAAATCTGGCCCTGGGTTCAGTAAGTATTGAGTGAATTCACATCCCAAGATTTGGGGGCTTATCTTATTCTTAAATACCTGATATGCTAGACATCATAGAGATGAATCATATTTTCATATTGAACTGGGGAAAATGACTGATTAATGCTGTGATTGTATGATGAATTGGAATTTGTGCCTCGTCCTTTAATGTAAACAAAATCCTGCCAATCACAATTTACATCAAATGTAAATTACATCTAATTAGACCAATTAGTCTAAATCTAATAAAAAGTCTAAAATCTAATAAAATGAAGAAGAGTTGAGTATTATTATTATTAGATTACAAGATTTGTCACCTGTGGGGTCTTTGATTTGTACATAACATTCCAGCTGCTGTCCTCCACCTTTCCATCTCCTGCCTTCCTCTCTATCACATCTTCACCCTCCATCTCTCATCTCTGTGCTTTTTCTGTTCTCTCACATTCAGGTCCGCACTTCGTTGCTGTCAACAACAAAAATGAAATTGTGGTGACAGACTTCCATAACCACTCTATCAAGGTGAGCTTGCCTCTGTCCATTTAGTTATTACAACCTACTAAAGTTGTACTTAACGGGTTTACATTGTGTTAATATAGAGCATTGGTAGAGTGCTTTCCTGTAGCTCAGTGGTTAGAGCATGGCCTTAACAGGTAATGTAACGCAATGTAAGTCGCTTTGGATAAAAGCGTCTGCCAAATGCATAGATGTAAATGTAAATGGTAGAGCAGTGCAAAAGGTTGTGGGTTTCCAGGGAACACTTACTGATAAAATGTATAGCTATAATGCAGTATAAATCACTTTGGATAAAAGTGTCTGTCAATGCATAAATGTTTTATGTATAACATTTTTCAAAATGGGTATCTTCTCAGGTCTACAGTGCCGACGGGGAATTTTTGTTTAAATTTGGTTCCCATGGAGAGGGAAACGGACAGTTTAATGCCCCTACAGGAGTCGCCGTGGATATTAATGGCAACATCATTGTAGCAGATTGGGGAAACAGCAGAATACAGGTATCCATTAAACACCCATCCTCTCCAGAGCATCTCTTGGGAATTACTCATTTTAGAAGCACTTTTGAAATACAATGTCTACAATACAGTAACATTTTAAAACTCAGAATTTGAAATGTTGAAATGAACTTTTGAAATACAATGTCTACAATACAGTAACATTTCAAAAATCTGAATTTGGTTTTTGTGTTTTTTAGTCCATGTTTATTGTGAAGTGTACTTTTGACAGTTAAATTGAATTAACCAACAAAATATATTGTTAGCAAATAATCCAACTCTAACCCATGTGCGTTAAAAATGTGCAGTCTTTCTCATTTGCGAAAATGGAACTATCAAAATATTGATGACTCATTTTGCACTACACAAATTTGTCAGGTAATTTTATGGGGCACAGTACACATCACACTGTTTCTCTTGTCGCCTCCCCTTCAGGTGTTTGACAGCTCAGGTTCATTTCTCTCCTACATCAACACAAGCGCAGATCCTCTGTATGGACCGCAGGGCCTGGCTTTGACCTCTGACGGCCATGTTGTTGTGGCTGACTCTGGTAACCACTGTTTCAAAGTCTACAGGTACCTGCAGTAATGCACAGGGCCCTCTGCACCTCAGGTCCTGCCACGGTTGCCACAACTTCTCCAGCAACACTCATATCCTCTAAATCCTTAACCAAACCAGAGAGGAAGAATCAAATAAACAAAAAGCACTTTTCTTGTATCTTCTACTGATGTTCCAAAAAATACTTCTGTACTAACTGGGAGTGTTGATTGTATGTAACAGAAACCATATCAGTAAGCACAGATTCTTAATGGAAATCATACTGGTTTATAAGTTGTGTATGAATTATATATCATAGCATCTTGTTTTCCACCTGTAAACTTACAGAAGTCGGTTAATTCCCTCCTCATAGTGATATTGACTGTATCCCATAACTGCAACAAAAATTGTGAATTTTGTTATTTATTGTGTCTTGCTTTGTAAATTTCTGTACATATGGACATATTGGGTGCATGTAACCTATAAATGACACTGGATACAATACTTCTTGTATTGTTTTGACTATGACAGCATTTACCACTGAGATGTCATTATACGTGAGCTGTCCAGAGCGAGCGACTTTAGCCAACCTTGTGTTCAAAGCACGTAGACTGAAAACAAGGACGATCCTTGATGCATCACAGAAAGTGATCACTCAACAGCACAGGAAGTGATGCGCATCCCTGCTGCATGCACTTTTTAAAGTTCAAACCAATAAATGTAAGAGCCAAAAAGTACATATTTTTATTTTCCATTCCAAATTATTTTTCTAAAGCACAAGGCTACTTTACGTGGTTCAAAAAAATCTTAAGATTAAAGAACTAGAAAAAAGTAGAAAAACCCAATTATTTCAAGTTTGTATTTCTGATGTTCGATAAAGATGATTACAGATATAGAATTATATATCTTACTTGTAAATAATCGTTTAGACACATTTATCATTGTGTTCAGTGTAGCAATCAATTGTTTTCTGTCAGTATTAGTTTTTGCTTCATTATTTTTTTTTTAATGTTTTGTACACAAACGTATCCCTTTTTGTTTTAATGTGTTACATCATCACCAGCCATTGACTTCAAAATGTCTCAAAGATTGACATCACATATAAATCTATTTTCTGTGATACTGTACAAGGTTTATGAAAGATGAATTACAGGTGGAACTGTAATCATATATATTAATATCTGTGCAGAACATTTTTTGCATGTGAAAATGATTTTACCAGTAGTCTGGATATGGTTTCTGGTTAGACCTTTAATAATCTACAATTGCCAGGCTGGATGTAATAAAAAATATATATTGATTATAATTTGCAAACTGAAAGTCGACAGTTGCTTCCGTAACTCAATCCAACGCATGACCTAGTGCTTGGACAAATGACTTAATGTGCATTAGATGTAAATCACATATGTTCTTATATAGATCTTATAATGTAAGATCCTACATAACACATGAAGAATCGACCGTGTGTTCAGTTTAATGGTCACTTATCACAGTTTGAAATAAATACGTGACTTGAAAATTAAACTGTCTTTTTCATATTATGTATCAAAACTATTGCAAACTTTGCTGGGTATAAAATGAACCGATTATGTTAATTCAACCATTCTGCTTTCTTGTTTGAAATATTACAAAACAAAATAGTAATTTCAATATTTTAGATTTTATTTTTCAAATGTCTGTACTACTGCAAAAAATGCTTAACATATTGCAGTGGTTTTAACAAGTCACACAGAAGTAAAATCTACACATGGTGCCATCCAGCAGTTAGGCCCAAAGGTGATGTAACAGTGTTTACATCACGATTAAAAGGAATTAAAAACATTACACAAACAAAACGTCAATGTGTTCAAGTTGAACCAATTCCTTGTGAAAAACAGAGAATGATTAATTATGATTAAGTTCTTTAAATGTTACACAAATCTCAAAATACAAATGACCAATGGGTTGGAGCAATCAGCAATGTTCGCGTATATTGGGGCAATATATTTGTTACCCTGTTGAAGTCAAAGACAGACTTTCTAAAATGGCGTATGGACAAAATATTCCAGCTGTTATTTCACAATGAATTCTGAGCTTGTGAACATCCAAGATGTTTTTGCATGAACAACTGCAGCTTTTATTTCACAATTAAAACCCAAGGTCAAAAACCCATCTAAACTGCAGTAAAAGGTGCTAAACGTGACCGGCTTTGTGCTTGTTTTTTTATAAATGTAAGCTAAAATACATGATTTTGCCAGCATCTCTGTTCATCAGCTTACAGTGCTGAACAAAATCGATTACAATATTTAACAATGAATCTGATGTTAAAAAGAATGATGTAAACACACAACTTTTGGAATAATTTCCCTATTGAGATTTTACATATTTAAAGAAATGCACTGACCTACTTTGTTAATGAAAACTCACCACATGCACTCAGTTGCATAGCACCTATTGCAGCTAAGATATGTTTGTACAACATTTTATGTAATACTTATGACAAGGTAATTTGTCTAACAAATGTATCCCTTTCAAATAAAGATAAACCTGCCAATAATTAAGAGTTAAAACCAGTATTTGAATATATGCCATAAGATTGAATACACAAAGTGGTCTAAATAAAAACTTAAAAGTAACTTTAAATTTTAGCTTTAAATTTAGCTTATTCAATTCCACTTTTGACCTGACAGATAATTCAGTCCTTATTTTTAACCTGTAAATTGTACAAAAGACAACACTGAGGTCAGAGACAAGACTACACGAAGCAGCTCGAGTTGACATTTGTTAAAAACCCGCAAATTCTCTCAACCTGAACGTCAGTGGGGCTACATCATAATTCAAGAGCAAGAAACACTGAATTCACTCCTTCAGATTATGGTGTATGAAAGCTTTTCTTAATTCAGATCAACTGAATGTAAAACCCCCATTGAGTCTGAACACTCCCTCCCAGCTTTTAGGAGGGCAAATGCCCCTGAATGGTTTACATGGGATAATAGCAATGACAGGGGCCTTTACGGTTTTCTTCTTTGTCGCAGCAAGTACACAGCAACGCCTCCTGTGGTTTTCAGTAGAAGTGACATATCTGTAGTCGGCTGCCCGGATCATTTTTCCCAGGGCTAAAGAAAGGCGACACAGGCTCGTCAAAGTATGTGACAAAGTTATAGATGCGTTTCATGGTGACCGCATCGAAAAATGTGACGTGGCCTCTGTCGTAATCCAGAAAGACTCCGAGGCGTGGCGAGTTCCAATAGTCAGCCACAGGCACGCGCGAGTCTTCTTCGTTTGCGTACAGCCGGTCTTGGAGACACAGGCTCCAATAACCAGCAGAGGGTGAGAGGTTAACGAACCCCTTTCGGTTGCTGTATTCGGTGGTGACACCCAGATACCAGACGCCCTTGTCCCGTACGTCCACTTCCCAGTAGTGCTGCCCACTGGAATACTGGGCAGTGGCAAGAACACCGAAGAAGCGTGTAAAGCGCTGCGGCAAGTCAGGCTCCTGGGAGCGCACACGACCCTCTTCCACCTTGGTGTCGAAATCACTGATGGCCAAAGACGGATGAGCGGTGTCCAGATCTAGAGTCAGATTCTGAGGCACTACAGATTGAGAGAAGAACTAGTCATTCAAGACAACTGATCATTTGTACATTGTTGTTTCAAACACGTTATTTTCTGCATGGCACAGAAATCTAGAAAAATCACTTGTGTTCTATGTAAGAACATAACAGGTTTGAAACACTATAATATCTAAATTATAGATCATTACAATAAATAAACAAATCAGTCGAGAGCAGCACTTACTGGTGTGTAACACGTGCATCATCTTCTTCCACATGATGAGCTGAAAGGGACCCGTGAACTCGGAGAAATCCGGAGGGCAGGCAGAAGCATGAACGCTGAGGTTAACATGGCAAGGGCTGTGAGGACGATAACCCCAAAAATAAGAGACAATAAACCCTAACGTACCGTAATTATTAAGATGAAATAATTCTAATTAAAATCTATTGTAAAATAATGATCCACATACCTTGAGTATGAATTACTGATACTCTAGAAAAGGAACACAAAAATGTTAAACATAAATTGCATCAAATAAATTACTGCAGTAAGTTTGGCTTCAGTGTGCAGGTCAACATGCAGGCCCACACAGAATCTACACCCACAGAACTCCAGAGAAAGCTCTACAGATTTCTACACAATGCCCATCATTCACAAAGTTCTACTTGTATTACCCACCACTTGCGTTTTCATTTATTAAACATTTTAGATAATTTTAGTAAATTCATAACTTCATTATGACTCCATGAAATACATTTTTAACCTGGTTTAAATCCATTTCATAGTTTGGAATCCATTCCATAGTAATCAGTTTAATGTGGAAAAAGTCTGCAAATTAAGTCTGTCTAGACCAGGTAATACCATTGTAATATTCTGATTATTTTGTTTAATCAACTGGAAAATTCATAACATTTCAACTGTTAAATTTTATTACATTAGTACCTGATTTTGTTTTCTTGTAAATGCTGTGTTGAACAGAAGAAATGGAGGTAAGTGATAAATCTGAGGGAGATTCTTCACCTCAAAGTTAGCCGTATCACTGAGCTGGTTCTGAATTTCAGTGATGGCTTTGTCCACTTTGGCTGCCTCGCTCTCTACCCGCTTCAGGTTCTCATCTATCAGTCCAATAGTGGCCACAGCTTCTGCCTCCAGCCTTTCCAGGAGATCATCCTTCTCATCCAACAAAAACTGAACCAGAGCACCAACATCATCTTCAATCTTCTCCTTCAGGGCTTGTTTTTTGAGCTGTTAAAAGCAGCAGACATTTGAATGTCGGCAGACCTTCTTCCAGAGATCATGGAACCCACATGAGAATGCTTAACTAACTGATAGAAGTGGATTATTCAAGAACTTTGTATGTATGCAAAGACAGAGTGAGAACAACTGGTCTTTCATACCTTGATGTCGGTTTTGGCCTGCTCATCCGTACTCTTAACTCTAGCACACATGGATTTCTGCCAGTTCAGCTTGATGAGTCTTAGCTTTAGCTCACTCTAAATATGAAAATAAGGAAGAACTTTAACCATGAAGTATTTTTACTCATATTCATATACCAACTCATTACTCATTATCCTCAGAGGTAATTTGGTTCCTCCACGCTGTTAAACATTTGATGCCAAAATAAATTAAATGTTTTACTCATCACATGTAATCCAACGAATAATCAGATAACAGTCACAAGAAATGATGGGAAGCAAGTTTGTGGACATATGGATCTTATTACTGCAGTGGCAACAGTATCCAAAATAAACTGGCCCCTAGGTTGTGAAAAAGCTTAAGATTTTAGGTTTTAAAAGCCTTATAAATCAGCAGAATAGTTTCTTAACATTCTTTGGTGTTGCTTTGTCAGATTAATTTACTTAACACCATTGTTCTGTTTTCTCTACATGAAAACATGTTTCTAAGTACATTTCTTCATTCTGATATGCCTCCTGTTGTTTTGCCTAAGCAACAGATTCAGTGTTGAGTTTTGAAAATGTCCTTGAAACATGTACAAGGAGTACCACTATGGTACAAAGTAACAGATAATGTACCGCTATGTGTGCGAAAGGCATCACATTTCACAGTTTCGTGGTTCTAACAGTTTTTCCCTTCCTGACTTTGTCACTATTAGTCTTATGGTCCAAGTAAGACCATTTTGATGTTGTGCATCTCAGTCACTATCAAGCACTGCCTATTTGCAATCTAGATACATTTCTTAGGTTTTCTGGAAAGTGTTAATTCTCAGGTACATTAGGTATTAATTTGGACTAATGCAAGATAAAGCAATCTAGAACTAACCTTCATGTCTTCAACAACCTCTGGAACAGGAGCAACATCATGGTGCCTAAAAGAATTGCATATAAACAATAACATGATCACTGCATTGTGACAACACCACAGGGAACACCCAGTCTTCTGTCAGTGGCAGTGCCTTAGTGCGCTAGTCACAAGCACCAAAAATGCTGTCTGGTTAGGTAATGCTCCAGATTTTAAAACACAGCCATTGTCTCAGGTTTATTCTATGAGAAATTTAGATTATAGCACGTCACTGAGTGGTTAAGAGTGACACAATGGTCATTCCACCTTACCTATGGGCTCTAGATTCTCGGCACACCACGCAGATGGGCTTTCTGTCTGTGTGACAATACAGTTTGAGCTCCTCGTGGTGTCGCTCACATTTCCCGTCCATTTTTAAGGGTTTTGCTGGCGCAGAGGGCCTACACGTTTTCAGATAATCGAAGTCGCTCAGTTTATCCACCAAGTTCTTCACCAAGTAGTTCTTGGTAAAACTCATTTTGGCGAACACCTGCAAAAAGATAAAGTTGCAATCAAAATGCATTAAAATACCGGTACTGCACTGACAAAACTGGCGTATGATCTTTTGTATCTGCTGACACAACAAACGTGGTCGGAGACGCTGCTGAATCTTTTCTCTCATATGATCAACAACACAGTAACGTCCGATTATTATAAGACTGTCGGTTTAAAGCAGTTATCACTGTTCAGACCTCAATGCATATAAATTCGTTGTTTGCCTTCAACCAGAAATGTAACTAACCGGCCCATAATCTAGCAACGTTTATCAAAACAAACCACATACCATCCTGCACTCCGGACACTGGTAACCCACATCGTCGCCTCCATTTTCCTCCCAGTGCATCAAAATGCACATGCGGCAAAAATTGTGGCCGCATTTTAAAATCACAGGGTCGTCGAAATAATCGAGGCAAATGGAACAAACTAATTCCTTTTGCAGTTCCACTCTTGAATCTGCGGCGGTGGCCATGTTTCGCTAAGCAACCGTGCAACTGCTTGACAGGGCCGATAGCGATTATCAACGGAGTGTGAGAGAGAGCCCATTCTAGAGCTACTTCCTGGTCCAGTCACGTGGTGTTTAGTGACGAATCTGATTGGTTATACGATTCAGGCTTCCAGATGTTGGCATGTAAACAAAGAAGGCCATGCTTTTGTGTTACAGTTTGGGCCACCGGACAACACTGGTGTAGTGTTTGTGCACTTTACCTGTGCTAGCAAGCATTGTTGAGAAAAACTATAGTAAAGTTGCCTTCTGGCCATTGTGTTTAGATAGGAAGTATTTCGGCCAGTTTTCATACATTTACAAACCTCATGATGTTTCATCAATCCTCTGTTACCTGTGATTATTTTAAGGCACAGTTTTCACAGAGTAACATATAAACAACATCTGAGTAACTTGTATGTGTGTGACTGTATATGTGAACGTACATTTTAAATGTAAAAATAAACTGCACCTATGTTGTTGAGTTTTTGTTAGTCTATCATAAATACTGTCAAAAAAGAAAATAATTAAGTTTGGTTTGTTTGTTTGCTTGTTTGTTTTATTAGGAGGAGATTACATATTGAGATTGAGATTATGTGCTTTTGTGTGTGTTTTATAAGAAACAAGGGAATTTTGACAGGTTCTTTTAAACAAGTCATTCTGTAAGTGAGAAGATGAGAACAGACAGGGGGCGCTCGAGTGTCTAAAAACAGAGAAAGACATAAATCTGGTGCAGCATGTTGAGAAGTAGATGAAATCAAATCCCACTCACCGCCTGCCATGGGCAGCTTGAGCCAAGAATACATTATTGTGCAAGCTGTAAGGGATCATTTGAGTCTACTTTGTTAAAAGGCTTTGTGGTGAACAAAGATTTTGAAATGATAGGGACTGAGACAGCTGACAAATAAGATTTGTTCTGTTACCTGTAATAAAATATGAATCTCTTCCTTGTTATACCTTGCAGGCTATTTCATTTTGTTCACTCCAACAGATATGTTTTAAAATTACTGCTTTTGCTCCAAAGTGTAATTCAATTAGATTCCCCATTAACTATGCATTAACCACAGCTGAACAGATTAGCACATTTTCTGAGGAAAAATAAGACATTCGATACTATCAAGTCTCAAGACTTAGTTTATTATTCTTTTTTGCTTGAAGACCCATTACATAAAAAATGCATTTAGCATTGGAAATATTTAGCAGTGAACCATGTACAAAAAGCACAACATCTCACCATAAATACCATTTCACACATAAAAAAGAATATTGTGCCCAAAATGTCGTGCTTATGTCTGTTAGCCAACCTCATGATGCTCTACATATAAGTACCCACTGACTGGATTGCATAGCACATTTCTTTTTAAATATTAACAGCCCGATGAGGAAAATACTTGTCAGGAGGTGATCTAGATTTGTTGAATGAGACAGAAAACATGTCATCTCTTCTTTTCAAGGTAAAGCTCTAGACTAATGTACATACACAAATGCTTAAATATATGTTTAGGAATGATTGTAATAGTCACATCTGTAACATAGAAAGTAGAATGTAACAAAATGAGTGTAGCTTAACCATTGTGGATCTCTAGCATTTACAGCTCAGTGAATTAGCAACCCACTGCAGAAACCACTGCAGAGACAAATGTGGAAATTTGAGAGAATTTGTGCCACAATTGTTCTTTATCAACAGAATCCTTTTCAATGAAAAAGACTATGCAATATTCAAGAGGTAATATTTGGGTATGCATATGGCTCTCTTGAATGCTAATGCATAAATAATAACAAATGAATATGGAAACAAACTGCAGCAACCAGATGAAACGACTGCCACCATGTGACTACAACTGACTGAATGTAAACTTTGTGACAGCAACAACAATATGAAATGCATATTCAGCATTTCTCCATTCAGAGCTTCTCATTTGCAAGACAGCACGTTTGTATTACACATTGAACAAATGAGAAAATGTTAATACATTTCTTTAAAGACATCAAGCAACCCAATCTTGAAATACAGCAGTAATACTGTAGTACAATTAGTTGAATATTTATCTTTTTATTTATTATATCATAACACTTGTGATGGATAAGTGAACACACACAATAGCAGTGTCACTGTGATTATCAATTTATTTAAATGTGCATAAACCATTTCACTCATAAGCAATGACTATTCTCTGCCAGAATATATTCATTTGTAAGCAAATCTTCATAAGATGCCTCTTTGTTATCCATATAATGAGTGACCTCAACAATCTGTCCATGCTGGACATGCAAAATATAAAGACAATGTAATTTGGACATGTCATGAAGACTAAAGGAGATTTCTTTGGGCTGGAGATGAACTGGGCCATGAGTTCGCCTTAAAGGTACAGTTCACCCCAAAATTACACATTTATTATTATTTACTCCCCCTCATGTCATTCCAATCCTGTAAGAGATTATTTCTTCTATGAAACACAAGGGTTACATTTTTTGAGAAGTTCAAACTAGACACAAGCTTTGATAAAGACATTTGTCCTTAAACAAAACAGAAACTTCAATTTTGGTCTGTTCACCACAGAAAGTTATCGACGTTGCTTCAGAAGACATATCTGACTACTTTTTTCTCCCATTTAAACCTGACATATGTGGTTATTATAAACCGTTGTTTACAACAATTATAGCTGGGCTATAATTTTTAAAAATGTGTTCTGTTGATAACAGCATTCAGAGCTTTGGAAAAACAGACATGAGGGTGAGTAATTAATCAGAAAAGTTTGTTTTTTGGGGATCTGTTCCTGTTAGGTTACACTTGTCAGAGGCACTTGATTCAACAAACAAAATTGAACATCCAATTCATTCGGTGTATGACAGGTAGTCTATAAGTCCCTCAGACCTCTGAACCATTACCATTATCAAGACTACTTCTAACAATAACAGGCTGAAGGCTGGATGAGACTCTTGGCTCTTTTTTCACAGGCGTCTGCCTTGAGCGAACCATCAGCACCGATGCTACAACAATGAGGACGGTGAGAAGCAGCCCCATGAGGGCTCCCACCACAGTTACTGCGTTCTCTTCTGCATCTCGCCCACTGAGCTCCCTTGGTGACAAGCCATCTCTGAACAGTTCCTCTCCAGACACAGCGCGCCGGTGGTTACGGTTCAACGCAATGTGCATGATGTTTGTTCCTCGGTTGTTCTCAGGTCCGATCTCCTCTGCTAGTACCGGGACTTCACCATTGGACCGCCTAGAGCGGCTTCTGGTCTCCGCCGAAAGAAGGTCACCTGAAGTCAGTGAGTGGTACTCTAGACTTCGCTTACCAATGCCACGTTTGGCATTGTCTTTTGAACGCACAGTGTAGATGGTGTGAATGTACCACTCCCTCCCTACTGCCACCTAGTGGATGAGAAGCAAAGTGCAGTATTTTAACAAGGCTTTGACTAAGTGAATTATCATTTATCATTTATTATTACTATTATGGTATTATATTATGGTAACTTATACTCGTATATGGTTGGATTTGCATCTAAAGCACTTTACACTACATGTTTCATGGACAGGCCCTGACAGGCCATAAACCATCATAAAGATTAGACCTGGAATAGAGGAGTGGAATCCATCCGGAATCCATCCGAGCCTGGCTGCTTCACCAAAGAGATAGCAGAGGGGTCATCCACAGCAAGTACAGCATTGAAACCCACATCACCAAAACTCTTGGCCTGAGTCTCTGGCTGTGCTTTATCCTAGTGGAAGATGAATTTGTGGCACCATTTTCAAACAGACTATATATATAGTATAACAGAATATATCAGACTTAATTAATATGAATTGCCAAATGTTTCAGAAAATATCCTAAATAAATTATGGCGTAACATATGCTTTTCATGACTTATGCTGCCTTGCTTGTCCGGATATTCTTACATGTGCATTTTATTCTGACGACTAATGTACTTACAATAATTTTGAATCGGTAGAGCAGGGAAGGTGAGTCTGCGAGGCATCCAAACTCAGATCTGGTAGGGTTGTATTTAGGAACATATCCATCAGCTCCGGTGCAGAGATACACCTTCTCAATGTTACAGAAGAAGGAGTCACCCAAGTTCTGGACAGGATCCACCATGACCCGCCCATAGATTGTGTCACCTTAAGGAGAACATGCTCAGTTATCAGTACTACCCAGACCAGTGCTAAAAATGTAACAAGAAAGGCGGTTTTAAACTAGAACACAGAAACTGACTGGATTACACACAGTACATTCTAACAGACGTACCCTCTGAAAAAGCAGCATCACTCTCTTGACCAAAGCCCATAGATCCATCTGACAGCCACAATGCCTTCTTAGACAGCAAGAACATCTGTGTGTTGAGACTGAACTCCACAGCAACAGGGTCACTCACCTAAAGACAGCAAAAAACAATGTTTTTTCTTGGTGTTTTGGGCTTAATTGATATGTATGATAAAACAAAACAAAAAACAAAACAAAAATCAATGTATATACCAAGACATGGCTGGAAAAAATTACACTTACATTTATACTGAATTTTTACACTTATTTATACTAAACTGCACAGTGTTTAATTCAGTACCTAATAACAGTTTCTTTATTTCTTCACTGATTCCTGAAGTTTTGTTTACCTGCTGAAAGCGAATATCTAGATCAAAAGTAATAGGCTCTCTGGGGTTGCAGACCAGAGGAACAGAGTATTCCACATTGAGTGCAGCTGTACAAGGGATCAGCTTCACTGTGTATGTGCCTGAATAATCACGAACCTGCAGGTCACAGACACATGGATGTCACAGCTAATTACATCTGTCATAGAAAAACATCTGTGAGAGAATCTGATTAAAACAGACAGCAAACTCACAGCAAAGTCTGATATGAACATCCATTGCTGAACAGGCTGGTTGTAGGTGGGCTCAGTCCTAATCAGACTGAGGTTAAAGGTCAAGCCGGGGTGGTCTACACTCAACACCATGGACTTCACAAGGGATTCTGGGTAATCAGGTGAGAGACAAGTTAAATCAATGAAATTAGTTTGAAAGATAATTTAACTAACTTTAAGACAAATAACTTCAAAGTGGTATATGATGCCAAAATTGTTTAAGCAACACAACTAGGCCCTTTCCTGATTGTTTGATGCTACCTGCTGTTTTAATACCCTTCAGATTTGATGCTGGAATTAAGAAAGTAAACATTTGCTAAAGTGCTTGTAAACTTTGGTGAAAAAAGAAAACTGCAGCTTCTATGAAGATGGGGATAATAAAAAACTCACCAGAATGTACTGCCACAAACAAGCCCTTAAAGCGAGCCTCTGTGCGGAAGTTCACAACCAGCCTCCCCTGCTCATTAATCCTCATGCTGGTTGGATACAAGGCTCCTGCATAAATAAACACATTTTGTAGCCTTTAATTTTCCACAAATCATTCTTGCACAGCACATTTAAAAATGTATGAATGTTTTTGCATTACTTAAACATCAAACCAAATGGCATCTGCAAACAAACGATGCTAGCTGTTTTCTCACTAACTCATTGTTTTCTTAGGAATTCTTACAAATATTTTTGCATGTCAGAAGTCAGTTCTCCTTATGTTCAAAAGTGACCAAATACTTCATTTTAAACACTGTTTTTATATTGTATAATTTGTATAATATAATTACATTATTAAATGCAAAACATTAAATGCATTGATGAGCGTGGCTTATGCATCAACTTTGTGTGTGCTGCCACTGAACTGCTGTATACTGTTGTATATGTTATTTTCAGAGTGAAATATACAACTACCATGTGACACAGAAACCCTGATAAAACAAAATGTAACCAATTGATATATTAAAGCGCTTCCTCTGAATTTATAACTTACCCTGCAGTTCTGCCTGCGGAGGGCTGTCGACACCATCCCTCCACAAGATGGCAGTGTCATACACAAAGGTGAGTCGCAATTCAGAATGCAGGTCAAAATGCTGCCAGCCTCCAGCGCCCACGGGGGAATGAAACACATATGAGACATGGAGCGGAACTCGCAGGGTCACGTACGACTGCACCAGGTTCAGCACCTGTTAGATAACAATTTCAAATGACACTATAGACCACTTACTAATAATATAACATTTGTTACCCAAATGTGAACAAAAACCTGACAAATCTGAGTAAAATATCCTTTTGGGGACATCCTGTTTTTTACACTATAAAAATAAAAAAAATAGTAAATTAATTTTTAATTGCAAAAATGCAGAAAGATTTCTGTTAGGGTTAGAGTGTGGGTTAGGTTATATTGATTATAAATAGCTGTGTATTACAACAATAGAGGTCTAGAAGTCTATGGACAGCCCCAATTCAGATAGATAAGTGTGTGTGTATTCTCCACTACAGGTTGCTATAAATCAGCTTTGGCTATTTGCCAAAGCAAAGTTCTAAAAGATTAGCTGTCTCAAAGCATAATCTGTTTTGATTGAATGAAACATTTGCTAATTTACATAGTCAATTATAATCAAAATACCAGGCAATAAAATGTGCTTGTCAGTAATGAGGTCGATCTGAACACCTGCTGGACTTAGTTTAATCAAGATAAGAAAAATCTCTATGAACATTCTCAAATTCCCATTGTGAGAGAGTAAGGGCTGTTCATATTCCACCTCAGTTCAATATCCCCAGCAGGGTTCAAACATGTCCTTTAAATGAAGCGATTTTGAACCCAGGTCTTGTTTTAGTGGGAACTACTGCAGATTGTGAAATTATTTTGGTAATAGCACAGAAAATCACTTTGAGGTTTAGACTCAAAAGTAAGGGAAAGCCATTAAATGAGACCTAAAATTTTAAATTGAAATAGAGGGCACACACAAAGCCCAGTGGGTTACAGGAAAGTCAATCTTCTCCTTTATTGACCACAATAAGAAGTGTGGCAGTCAAATCCAAAGAGTTATTGCCACTTAGTGTTGTGCATAATAACAGATTATATAACAGAAAATACTTCAAATTCTGAAAGAAGAAATGCATACAGAATCAAACCCAAGTTTCCGTAAAGTTAGACTGACATAACACGGGCATTCTGACCTGATAAATATTTTAACATAAGTGAGGGGGGAACATATATGCCCCAGATTCAACTTGCTGACTTTAGAGTGTAGCCAGGTCTGTAGAGGGCATGGCTAAATCTACAACACTGTACACACCTACAGGTGTTAAGAGAAGGAGAAATTGCAATGTAAATTGTCTGTTCAAATCTGGGAATTCTTTTGGCAATTTGGGAACGCCTGGTCTTTTAGCTTGGAGGCAGGAACAGTTGTGCTATATAAACCACTAATCATGAGAATTCAGAGGTTTCTAAAAGCTGTGTGGTGCCTCACCTGCCCATCTGTTCCGATGGTTCCCCCGCAGTCTGTGAGGAGCTCAGACATGTCATAATAACTCACAAACTCCCACAGACAGGCCTCCAGGTTCAGGTTCCTGTAAAAGCGAAGCGTGCTCTGGCCCCTGAGAGCCACGCTGTACTGGTACGGCAGAGTTTCCCCGGTCTCAATTTTCTGTGTGGCCTCGGTCAGGAAGCCATGGCGTGTCGAGACCTCTTTAAAGTCCAGCAGATTGGAGCACCTGTGGTTTCCCACCCGAGTGCCGTCGGGACTGAGGGTCAACTCGAAATTGGACAGAGCGCGTGTGGAGACCACAGGGAGCATGCCTGGTGATAACGCATACAAAAAATAAACAAGACTTATACATTTCAATTGTATTCATCATACTGCCTTATATACTAATATGTTTTCTATATACTAATATAGAAAACAGCATAATAGCAAGTAAAAAATAAATAATGACAGAATTTTAACTTTGGGGTGAACTGCTCCTTTAACTGCACAGTTTGTATGCAGTGGCAGGTTGTCATGACATTGTCACGGAAAACTGTCATTACAGGCAGCTTTGATGTGTTGGGGAATGGTAATATTAACATGGCCATATCTGGTCAAACATTTGCACATGGCCTAGATTTCTGACGTGAAATATACCTTGCGACAACTGACTCCCAAATACTTCAATATGACATTTGGACTTTCCGTTAAAAAAAAAGATTTTGCTGCAAGGCAAAAAAAAATGATGGATTTTGTTTGCATTTGGTGACATGACATTTGTTCATGTTTATGCATCATTCACATTTGATTGTCTTTTAAGTGAGAAACTGACTGTAATGTGTTGTTTTGACAGCAAATAAGGCATAAATCCAACAATAATACTAGTTTTTCCCAGGGTAATGCATGAGAAAGGTTTCTCTGTGGGTCTCAGCTATGCCAACAGTCTGTCAGCCAGAGGAGAAATGATTGTCTCACCATCTATATGGGGCATGGTGACAGTAAGCTTGATGAGATTGGCATATTCGTGGTCTTCGGCGCCTGTATAACGTAGCTTGGCAGAAAAGGGCTCAGCACCCACTGTGCCCAATTTACGTGGCTGGCACATCCCTGCGCAGAAATATCAAAGACATGAGACATCACTTCAAGCATATTACCACCTACTGGCAGTCTAATTCCACATTGCAAGTGCTATATTATAACCAGCAGTTCTGGATGAGCATAATGTTCCTTGGTGTCGTGATACAAAGCAAAGCATTTTCAGCTCACCTTCTTCCATGCTAATAGTCACAATGGGGCTGCTGAGTTCCAGCCCCTCATCCCCATTGGAATTCACAGCACGGGCTGCACACTGCACTCTCGAGCCCGCTTGGAAATAAATGGAGTCCAGGGTGATCATTTTGGAGGAGGTAAAGAAGGTGTCAAAGTCCACCTCTTTCATTGGGCTGGTGACACCATCCGGGCCACTGGGGGCGCTAATGAGCCATCGGTAACGAGTGAGAGTGTCATTGATGTGTTCGCTTACGCAGATGGAACCCGTTTTGTCATAATCAGGATATTTGGGGTTGCAGGCCTGGACAAGTCAGTCAGAATGAAAATATTTCTAATTAGCATATTACATAATAGAAAATAGGTCACATAATGGAATGGAAAATAAACACATACACAGATTCATGTGCACAGCATGAGCAAAAATGTGCCATTGTATATATCAACGTACAATAGCAAGTGGGAAACTAACCAGAAGCGAACGCCTGTTTTATAATTAATTTATCACAAGGAACAGCATGGGTGATTTAAAAGATTAAACACTGTTCTATTTCAAAATGACATTTTGGTTTAGGAAACACCGTAAGGCCTTTATTACAAAATATTTTAAAGGTTTTGAACAAGATTTGAAAAATCTCACAATAATTGCACTCTTCATTCACCTCAAGGTGCTTTTAAGAACTTTACAAATGCTAGTCTATAATTATTATTAAAAGTTGAAATGAAAGTTCATTTATAAAATGTATGAATTTTAGAAAATGTATTAAAATTCGGTTATATAAACTGTATAGGTGTTTGTCATGGGTAGGTTTGAAACATTCTGAACAGAACAGATTAATAACATTGACAAACGTACCGTAACACAGATGACCGGGTAGCCAGCGGGTGGGTGGAAATTCTCTTTGGTTTTCCTGACATCATCATAGTGTAGCAATGACACAACATGAGGCAGTGATGGGAACGTGACATCAGCTATACTGTTGCCCTCCTCAATGTACACTATAGCTTTAGTCATCTGTCAATATACGAGGCACAAAGCTTTAATTGATGCAAATCTGTAAAGAATCATCAGTAACATTTAACAGTAAGGTTCTATTGGTTAACATTGGGTAATTCATTAGTTTACTTGAACTAACAATAAACAACACAGTTTTAACTGTTTTTTATTCATATTTGTTAATATTAGTTAATACTATTACAATTGTTCATTGTTTATTATGCTAGTTGTCATTAGGAAATTAGGAAACTAAAATGAATACATGCTGTAACAGTATTTCAAGTATTGTCAGTTCATCTTAACTAAGGTAGTTAACCAATGTTAACAAATGGAACCTTATTGTAAAGTGTTACTGAGTGATTAATCAAAACAGAAATTAAATAAAGAAATCAAATACGAGAGTCAGAAAAGATCTTTTTCAATTGATTGTTTCTCAGTGAACATACAGAAAATTTCTCACCTGGGTTTCAGCAATCATGTTCTCGTCTGGTTTTAGGTGGATAGTAAAAGCTTCTCGCATTTCTTTTACACCATCAAACAGGATCTCCACCTCCACTACATGCTCGCTCTCACCCGCTTTAAATTCAACATCTGCACACACACACACACACACACACACACACACACAAAACAGCTGATTACATACACTACTGAAAAGATAAATGCCCTCGTCAAGTACTCCAATCCTGTACTCCACCTAAACGCTTCCACACTTGATTGCACTTGTCATTTGCATCCTGAACTCTATATAACCTGATTTAGCTGGGAAATGCATGCTTGCGGTGGCTGCTTGGAAGCGCTGCTATAAAACACCTGCCAATCTACAAAGGATAATTAGATGCGGCATATTCAAAATGCAAATGACGAGGTCTGGCGACGTGAAATGCGCACGGGTCTCTGTGGATTCCTCACCCTGAGAGATGGGATGGTAGTCTTCTCCAGAAACAGCAGAGCCGTCCTTGGTGTGAACCCACACTTGGGACACTTGAGAAGTGTCTCCTGTCCTGCGGATGGGAACTTTCACCAGCGTCACCTGCCCCGACTCCTTTGGCTCGCTGATGCTGAACTTGGTCTTAGCAAACTTGATGACGGGCTCTGAGACAGGAAGGTGAAGGGTTCGAGAAGAAAGACGTAATCAGAGAACTTAATATCTGTTTGTCTGTTTAGATACTAAGATCTTCGACTTTACCTGTGTTAGACAGAAAGACTATATCACAGTCTAATGAAACTATTCAGAGCTCTTAATCTGTCAGGTATTAATATAGTATAAAGTGTATTTAGAATGCAAGACACTTTGATGAATGATGCTTTTGTTTCTTTACTGTCAGAGCTGTCTTTGATCTTGATGAGTGTCTCGTTTCGGCTGCCTATCAATGCTCCATACGGAGAGTCACTCTTTGCGCTTCCCAGAACCAAACGCAGTTCCTCTTCCTCCTCATGGATCAGATCGTCCACCAGTCTCAGTACACATGGCTTGTCGGCCTCACCTTGTGTCAAAAAGATGAAAAAGGAAAAAATCTTAATTCTTAACATTTTTCCATTGTTCTACAAATAAAGCATCATTTCAATTAAAATCACCTCAGATGATCATGAAAATGTACTTAACATAAATAGATGAAATTTATTGCATTTTCTGTTTGTTTTATCAAAATTATGACATTTACAGATAAGATTTACATACCACCTGTCCTTATACCAAAGGTAAACATAAAGTATGTTAAATTCAAGTCCAACAAAAATATACCTCTATATCTTTAAATTAAATATGTTTAGTATGTTCTTACCAAAGAGGGAAGTTTATTTTACATATACTGTATTGCTCAATATGTATATGATGTTGTTGACACATACTGTAGTTTAGAAAAACACATTTTGTGAACAGATTAACCCTAAATAATGACTCATTCCTTTTTTCATTTCTGTAGCCTTCCATTACTCAGAAGTCTGTGAGGTTTGTTTACCAGGCAGGAAAGTGATGATGGAGGCGTCAGTGTTGGGTCTCTCATCAAAGTCAGACGCCACCTGTGCAGAGCCCTGCCGCGTGTAGCAGCGTACAGCGGACTTGTGTGTAATGTCGCCACTGCGGTGTATCATTGCTGTGATGTGACCTTCACTCTCCTCTGCTGTTACCACAGCTTGTTTGAACTCTACCTTTGGCACTGAAGAAAGAGAATAAACAACATTACACACTCCAATCCAAGCCACTACACAATCCAAATCTACACAACCCAATCCACTGCCATAATATAGACAGAATGTGGGCCATTTATGTTACACTGCATGTGTACATGTGGGAGATGAATTATATTTAGTCTATTATATTCTATTCTATTATATATATAAAAATTATAATTAATTATATTTATTATGACCCTAAAGACTTTTTGATGTTGAAAACTATAATGAAAAATAAATAAAAGTACTGTATGCACATGTGTCTTTCAGCTGCTATGTAATATGAAAGACTTCTGTATAACTAACACGTACAGAATGTTTTAATTTTTAAAAACACTTTTCTTCTGGTCATTAACACTCACAGTCTGAAACTGAATCATTGATGAAGATCGTGACTTTTGACGGCTCTCCCAGAATTCCATGGGAGGGCATCCGGAGAATGAGTTCGAATCTCTCTGTCCCTTCCAGAACTGGCAGGCCCAGGTCATCCAGAATGGTGACTCGGACAGTCTGCACATCCACTCCTGGTGCAAAGTCCAAGTTTCTGCTGATTCCCACATAATCCACTCCCGCTGGCAGACGAGCACACAAAGACAGGGTTAAGGTCAAACAAAGGTCGTGCAGTATTTCAAGACAAAGCACAGGATATTTGCTAGCAGTTAATCCTCTCTCTTTTTTAAAGGATACAGTAGCTCACAGCTCAGTTTGGGCTGACTGCACAGAATACTCAGATGAACAGAGAGATTTTTCTTATATTTATATTTGAGCTGTGCTAAGAGCTCAAAGATGTGCTTTTCATGTCACATATCATCTTTGCTCAAGGACTGAAGTAAAAGATTAATAAACGCTAGCATTAGTGGAACATTGCTTTGTTCAGATGACAGATCTGTATATAAAGCACTTTCAAAGCAATAAAGTGGCCATACTTTACACTTCTGTAAACTTGATATTATTTTCCTGTCTGTTTGCAATGTTTGTTTGTTGTAATTTTTAGGCAAACAGGCTATTTTTTGAATATGCTGTTTGTTACTGTACCTTTAAGAATTCTATATTCTATATAATAATGGAATTTCTCACCTTCTGCAGACACAGGGTCTGTTTTTCGGGATCTCACAGTGACTGTAGATGTTTTAGAGAGATCTGTGCCTGTCCTCCACACACGCACCTCAACATGACCGTCACTCTCATCCACATGGAACTCCTGTTTGCCAAAGTAGAATACAGGAGCTTTGGGGGTAAAACAAATAAACAAATAGACAAATCTGATTAAATGTGTGTACTTATCTGTAGTTAAGAAAATAAAAATGATTAATGTAATAAATTTGAACCAAGTAGATAAAATAGATCTTGGTTATTTGTAACAGTAATGTTTATGAATTACTCTTGTGTAAATCGTCTTCGTGCGGTAAATAGCAAAGCAAAGGTTTGCAAGTAACAGCGTATCTCAAACCACCATTTAATAACCACCAGCTTCAGCCATATGAACACCAGCCTTCAGTTCAAACACACTTAACTAGCACAACGGTCTCCATGACAACAAAGTGACACCTTGTATCCAGGTTTCTCACCCACGGCGTCTAGGAGCAGAGGTCCGTGCGAGAGGTTTGTCATCTCATATCTGTCAACAGGAAGTCACTTGCCTGTAACCTTTCTGTTTAGAGCACGCTCCCAACACATAAGGCGGGGTTTCAGGGTTTAATTTAAAAGGATTAATCTTCTGAAGCATTTAGGATATAAATACCACCATAACTATTCCAGACCTATCAAAGATGAGCAACTGTGGCTGTTCTATCTGTGAGGATTTAAAAAACAAAACACTTCCTTACTATTTCATGGAATTGTGGTGTAGCAGTTAATACACATGTTCCAGATACAGAGCTGGTTCTTATATGGGTGATGCAAGTTCGATCCCAGGTCTTGATAGTATTGGTATGCGTATTGATAACTTTGACTATTATAATTGCAAAATCTGAAAACATTTAGAAATTCTTTACATTTTAGAGGAACTCTTGACCATTTTTAAAACTTCTAAACTGATTTAAAGAAAATAATGAATCAAAAGCATTGTGATCCAAATGATGGAAACAATGAGCATTAAAATGAAATTACTGTAGTGAAATATTCAGTGAGGCATAAGATAAAGAGTAAAGTTGGAGGGCAAAGCCCCTCTGGCTGAAATCTCACCCAGCATTATATATATATCCTTTTAATCAGCATCAAGAAAGCCCATTTATTTTACATTTCTATCACTGTAGAAACAACATATGTGAATTATGATGAATCATTCAAGAATTGCCATATTCCAAGGGGCTAATGATTCATCTATAAAACACATTAGAGACAACATCTGGATCTTACCAGAGAAAGCACACTTGCACAAGATGTAACGTCAAGGAAGATACAAGGAGTAAACAAAGAAAATACAATTAGACAAACTTCCCTATCAAGTCAGTATGAAAATAACCACCTAGGGGTAATCCATATTTGGTGTCCAAACAAACAGTTTTGATTAGATGGACAAATAATAATCAACTACACTGTTAGATCCGCATTCCAATTATGTAAATAGCTTACGTTCTTTCACACCCTCAGTTGTGTTTTGCAAATATTTGTGGAACCCATTCTGTGATGTCCTGTTCCTATCAGAAGCCCAGCACGTCATTTCTTTTTCCGGAAGACTTCCTTTTGGCAAAAGACTGACAGTGTTGTTTAAAGCTTTGAGTGATGGATAAAAGTCTGTGTGTTCTCCGGTTTGGAAAATTCAGGTTTGAACTCGCTGGTGTGTCTGTTGGTAGCAGGGGGTGCAGACGGGTTTACACAGTTTTGACAGCTTTGTGAAACGGCTTTCATAAAACTAAGCAGGAACAGACGGAGAGCAACATTCTGATTCTGCTGCATGTAGTCTGTCGTCTCCTTCATCAACTGCTGTAGCTATTTTTACAGTTAAAAAGTTTCAAAATTACTGTTAAGTAACAAAAAGGAACATTTTAATGTGTTTTTTCATTCACAATCTTCATTTATGAAAGTATATCAAAGTTCTTGCATAGTAATCACAGATATAAATAGTTTCTTGTTATTGTGGTAAGATGTTAAATAGTTGGCAGTATTAACAAATGATATTTGTTATGAACAATGACATTACATACACATTTTACATGACAACAGCCATAGTTATTATAGTAGATAAGTTAACATAGTTAATAAATTAAAGTAGGAATAGTACTAATCCACAACATTTACTCAAAATACCATAACAACTGAAGTATTACTACAGTAAACTGTGGTAAGGCTTTTTGAGGACTATTCCTATTCTATTGCAAAAGAAAAAAAAAGTATTTCCTCATAATCAATTTTGATGAAGTTAACTGACATGATCTATTTTTAAAATGTACTTTAATATGACACAAGGCTGGCTGGCACACTATCGGAACATTAAGCTTAAGCATTGATTTGGTCTTTCGTTATACAGGTGGTTTTACTAATGCAGAGGCGGTCTTCATGCCCTCGGGCTCTGTCAGCACTCACTGATTTATTACTGACAGATATATGTGGCCAATAATACCTCTGTGTACATTCCACACCATAATAACAGCACAGGAAACAACACATAGCATTTCTGCAGACAGCTGCACCTGTGATGCTGGTAATGGTGCTGACTGATAAAAAACATTTTGACTTAGCGTGGAGGTCTTGATGGTCTACTGGTTTTGAGCCGCAACTCCACACCTAAAAACGAATCAACGGAGGAATAAATCTATGCATATTATGTAAATGCAATGCTTAAATATAGTCAGTGCATGTTTTGTTAAAAATAGCTTGTCAAAAACCTGTTGGGCTACCACATAGGCAGATACCTTCTAAGGCAGCATCCTAATGGTCATAGAACCTCAATAGTGACTAAAATGGAATGCTCTACATGGGCAGCAAGTAGGTGTGCAACTATGTATGGGAGACTTGACTCGCAATTGTTAGCATCTAGCTAAACTAATAATCTAACAGACAAATAATTAGTAAAACAATCATTTTGGTTTTAATGACACAATTTTTTTGTTTATTCATAATTCTTTGTATCCTATACTTGATTTTTTAACTCTTTTATCTCATGCAATGCATTCTGGGATTGCCTTCTTGGCAAAGTATGTCTTTCTGTCTCAGAATTTGGCCAAAATTAGGTCTCCATAGGCAGCTTACTAGGTTTTGGAACAGAGCAATTGTTTATGTTAGTGTACTGTTTTGTTTTGTGCTAATATTTAAGTACCTCCAGACATAAGCATTGGCACGTACTCTGACAATGAACATCTGTCAGAACGAAGCTCATGCTGTCAGGGATTAATTTCAAACCACAGACAGGTGTCTCAGTAGACAGACTTCCTTCAAACGAACATGTACACCATGTTTCTTTCTCGCCAGTTCCACCTCCACCCAGAGCTTAAACTGTCATACAAACAACAGAGCAGAAAGCATTAGGTCAGCTGAGCTGTTCTCCAGTTTAACTGACTCAGTAATAAATATTTATTTGGTTATAATCTGCAGTTGCTGCTGTCCAAACAACGCTCAGCTTGGCACCCGGGGCATGTTTGTTTTGATTCGATTCATTAGCTCTCTAAGCGAGAGAAAGTGGTGAGTAACTTCTTGTTTCATTCCATCATAGATGTTCTCTGACAGCCCTCAGATGATGCATTCTATTTTATGTTGTTTATAGTTCATTCAGTTGTTAAATTATTTTTTTGTTTCCTCACAAAGAGCTAGTCACGCCATCATGTGTAGCCCCCATCTACCCCCCACCCCTGTACAGCGGCACTTCATAAATTAAGTTTAAATTCGTAAATTAAGTTTTGAAGGACTACACCTGAGCCTGCAGTTTTAACCTTCTATTCCCCGCTTGTTGAGACACTCTTGCCAGAATTTTAAGATACCATCATTCCTGCATTGCCTGAGGGGTCAACCTTTGTCTGTTTACCTGCAAACTACCCATAAAGAGGCACACACACTCTCTCTCTCTCTCTCTCTCTCTCTCAGTCTTTTACTTCATAGTATCTCATCTTTTGAGGTGGTGTTTCAATTTACTCTGTTGCAACACTATTTTTCTCTTTATTTAAATGAACCTTAAAAAATCACTTGTAAAAACCATCCTTAGCACTCCTCTACTGTTGTGAAACTTAATCCGATATGCTAAAAATAAAACAGCTACAGCCGCACAACCAGGACCACCAGTTTAACAATACATGTAGTAATATGTGTAGCTCTTAGTGTATGTGCTCATCTGCGCCAGGAAAATCAAGACATAAACAAGCATATTTTGTACACACTGGCTTCTTTCACATTACATGTGCTGGTATAAATACACCATAGAAATGAATTGTAGACATAAATGCACTGTAGATAGAAATTTACTGTAGACAGAAATGTACTGAAGATATAAATGTATTATAGATAAATATTTACTGTATTTAAAAATGTACTATAGATTTTCAAAAGATACTATAGATGTTTGAAATGTTTTAGGCCTTTGGGTATCTTAAAATGTACTTGTTCTTCTAGTAGGCATAAATAATCACAACAGATTAAGCCCTGAATCCATGCCCCCACTTTATGGCTTGTAGCTTGACTTTAAAGAATGTTATAATAATGTGTGTTTCTGATGTTTGACGTTGATGACGTTTTGGTGGTTGACTGATAACAGCCTCAGATAGATGGAGATACGATCTAATACCCTCAGGATATTGTACTACAGACAAAAGGATTTACTTCAGTACTAAAGCCTGAGGTGTATTGTTTATGTGTGTGTGTGTGTGTGTGAGAGAGAGAGAGAGAGAGAGAGGACACAAAATGACATGTCAAAACAAAGCATTGAGAGAAACCCCTAATTAAACAGTCTTTAAAACACTTTAAACACACAAACAAACACATACACACACCTTTGTACAGCTATCTTTGTGTGGACATTAATTGACACAATAAAATCTTTCGCCCCTTACCTTAACCTTAACCTAATTCAAACCCCACCCTAAAACCAAGTCTTAACCCTTAAACAGCCCTTTAAAGGGGTGTTAGAAAGTGGGCAACGGCCAAAATGCCCTCACTCTGATAAAATAACTGGTCACACTAGTACACACACACACACACACACACACAGAAGTTATGTAAGGGAGGACCTCTCACACATGCAATGGCTGGTATACTTTGCATTTAGTCCCCACACAGTCCCCAAACTATTAATTATGCATAACAAAAACACTATTTTGTCAGATACACAGAATGTCACAAACTTAGCTCAACTTCACTTTATAAACATATAGCTTTCACTCTTGTGTGATGGAAATTACCTCTGATGTGATGGGAATTACCACTAAACTGCATTCAGCAAGGGTTCAGATATACAAAGAGCGATCTACACATATATATTTAAGTATTCCTACTTATATGAGTTGAGGAAGGACTCTTTCCCTTCCGGCGTTCTCCTGAGCACAATTTCACGCTTTCAGTCTGAGGCAAGCTAAGCCAACAGCTACTATTTTCCTCAGCAAACTTTTAAGACCGGCATAATAACAGCAAAACAGAGATAAAAGACAAAAATCCTTTTGCTTTCCACCGCAAAATAATTAATTCTCTTGCTTTGAGGAAAGAAGACTTAGGAATAACTCAGCTTTATCCTTCCAAAGCCAAAGGAGAAAAGACACCCCTGCGTAGACTCTTTAGCCTTGCCCATTTACATGTGGATTGTGTCTATTCTGGGTTCATCCGCTGGCTGCTGCACACGCGGAAATTCAGTTGCACTATGAAGCCCTATAGAAAGATAAATGGCTCTTTAAATAGCTCTGCGTGTTAGGCTAACGAATACATGTCTGTGTATTCGTCAACTGAACAGCTCTGCTGAAAAGCTCAGCTCTGTGGCTCACTGACTGAATTGGAGGTTCTCCCTGCAAATTACACAGTCAACCAGCCTATGCTTTGAAACATTTTCTGTTTTTTTATTTCACACAAGAATTGATGGGAAAAAGTGGGCCAACCAAGCCAACCTCAATCTCACAATGCCCACATCAGAGTATTTGTGTGGTGTGGACTGGAAGCAGAGCGTGAGGCGAGGAGCTTGATTTCACCTGAAATCATTTTGTTTTAGAAGTATCAGAGTATCAGTGTTTTCTCCTGCCCCACATTTCCCCATCCAACCTCCCTCCCATCCCAAGCATAGTGCATGTAAACGACCCATAATGCCGTTCAGCGTGTCAAAATGAAAGAAAGAAATTTTATTTAAATTTTAGATAATTGAAAATCAACAACCAAAAACCAACCATCCAAATGATGGAGAGGGTAAACAACTATTTGTTATGTACTCATTTGTTGAGTTTAAAAAGATGTATTGAGAAAACTTAAGTCACCTAAGTTTTACTTTTTACATATGAAACAAAAGCTAAAGGTGGGTAAATATATCACTCTCTCCTTTTAAATGTGTAGCCTATTATCAATTTTTTGAACAATCAAACAAAATGATGGTCACTGTTTTGATTTTTTAGTGCCTCCAGCTGAGCAAGGCACCTTACCCCCAGATGCTCCATGGACACCACAGTGCTGCCCACTGCGCCAAGTGTGTGTTCACAACTCACTACTCCTATGTGTGTGCACTAACTGAATAAGTTAAATGCGGATGACAAATTCTGACTATGGGTCACCTTTGCCTGTACTTCACTTCAAAAGCAAACTGTATAGAACATTTGTGTAGCCAGATATTCATGATAGAAATAAATAAAAACAAGAAAACATGGAACACAGAAGGGAACTCAGAGAGTGCAGAGTGGAGTTTTCTCAGTTAGAGGAAAAACCTGAAGTGGAGTTGGACCAGAGTTATACTCTAGTCCATATGAGCTCGACAACACCAACAGCATGTGTAGTAACCACTAGGCCACAGGTCCAAAAGCTTCAGCTTATTTTTGATACAGAAGCACATTGTAACTCTCCCTTCATGAAAGTTTGTGGAATACAAATTTCCCGTCGGTCACCCTGCTGTGTTTCTCATTTAAATGTTTCAGTCACAAAATGGCAGTCATTAAGCACTTCTATAAAAGCTCTTACCATCATCCTGGTCTGGCAGTATGCGGACACGTGCAGTGTGGTATTCTGGTCCCAGACGACCTCCCACAGGCATGCTAAGAGTGATGTTGAAACTCTCCTCTGCCTCGTACAGTGAGTCATCAATAATCACTACGCGACAGTGCTTCTCTGTCTCCTCTCTGTCAAAGCGCAGAACGCTGGCCTGCTCCTCTGGACGGGAGATGTAGTCAGAGTACGACAGAACTGAGGTGGGAACAGTCCCTGTGGCAGACCCTGAAGCAGGGACAGATAGAACATAAACAGGGAAATTAAACAAACCCACAATTCTATTCAAGGACATGAATCGGTGTTTTAATAAACATACACAACTGTTTAAAAGTTTTAACTGAACACTTAACTGAAATGTTTCTCATGATCTTAAAAATCTTTTAAACTAAAGCTGTTTGTTGAAAAGTTTGAAATTACTTTGTAGACAAAAATATAATTGTCCCAACATATTAATATTCAAATTAATAAAATTAAATAGATAAAGCCTAAAATAGATGAGAACTCTTCAATACTGTTTAAACTGGGTGATAAAATGCCAAGAAAACATTTTTGCAAATTCTAGATGCTAAAATATAGCAGTTTAATTTATTTGGAATTTTCATTGATCACATATATACACACATATAAATATATAGACAGATGCGTATATATATATATATATGCAATACACACGCATCTGTCTATATATTTATATGTGTGTGTATATATATATATATATATATATATATATATATGCAATACACACTCATCTGTCTATATATTTATATGTGTGTATATATGTGATGAATGAAAATTAAATATATATATTGTGTGCTGCACCTTGCTGGGTATAACAGACCACCATGAGTTCCTCGCTGACATCCCCCCTCCTGCTCACTGGGATCAGAAGTTCTCCGACATCCTCTTCTACAGCAAAGCTGGCTTGAGGAAAGAACACTGTGGATTCTGTCAAAGAGAAAAGAAGATATAGCTCAGCTTTAGAACTTCTGTTCCTGTGGTGGTCTGTTATATCTGCCACAGAGGGATCTGGAGGCACCCTGTGAGAAGGTCTATTACTGCAGGGCCTTACAGCACCACAGGTGCTGAATTCATTGCGCAATATATAATTATTTCACATCACAGGGGTCTATACTGGGCGTGCAACACACATTTATCTCGCACAAACGGCAAAAACACATTTTTTATGAAAAAATTGACTTTTTCAAATCGAGTGCTTTATATTAGGTTTTAGTGGCCTTTAGACCGTGAAGTATCGATGTCTGCCTGTTACGCACTGAGCTGTGCCGCACAGGAAACCGTCTGGCTGAGTGGGAGCTTGTTCAGACTTTGCTGTTTTTAAATACAGGAGGTCAGGATTGAGTCAACATCTAACAGATTTTTATAGCACACTACTGATGCAGAAAGAATGCTTTAGCCAGAGAGGGAACAATCTGTGAACACAAGCTTGGTGATGTTTCTGAACACAGCAGAGACGCACAGGGACCAATAAGAAAAAAACAGAGGATCCCTATTCGCATGGCCTGTCCTATATCCTTCAAAGCAATTCCTTCAGTCACCAAGTTTTCAGGTGGTCATTTGGCACAGAGGGAGAGTGGCGGGGAAAGGTGAGACAGGCTGTCTAGATAACAGGACAAAGAGTAAATAAAGCAAAACAGATTCTGACAGATTAAGGTTTTTAAAGGAAGGGCAGGGCATGGGTGGAGCTTAAACACTATTTTATATATTAAAATATTAAACACTATATATTAAACACCTAACATTTATAAAGTTTTTATTTGGTTTTTATGGAAATGTTTTTGTCACCTTAAAATATACATTTAGGACTGTAAATATACATTGTTCTATAAATAAAACTTTCGATTATTAACGGAAGACACATTATCATTATTAGACTATTGCCATATTGTAGTTTATACTGCAGCAAAGTGGAATTTTGTTTAAACCATAGCATATTATAGCATATTATTATAAAATATTATTCTATTCTGCAGACAGTTGCACAGAAATTAAAGCTGTTTGTTTTCTTCACGAACAAAGTGTTCTTGCATCCAGATGTAATAAGCACCAAATATTTCACAGACACAAAAACATGTACAGTTGTTTTCAAGAAAACTGTTTATCAAATTCTGCAACTATAGTTTTTTCAAAGCACTTACGCAACAACCTTTTGGGCAATAAAAATGCAAGAGTGATCTTTTACCATGTCTGAGGCTGAGATTAAAGTGAACCTTTGTAGTTTTAGCTCCAATAATACTAAGAGATTTAACGCTGCGCATATTCAACGTTTATTTTATTTGTATCATATTTGAATATTTTAACAAAAAAATGGCTCATAGGCATTCAACAAGATTTATGCAAAGTCTGACTATTCACTAACCCCAGAATCTGAAGCCCCTGGATAAAAGAACTGGTCAAAGTTAGAGTGACCAGAATTTATGTGTTTGGAAGCAAAGTTGTGCGAATTTGCTTGTAGAAATGGTGTATTGATGTTTAAATATATCAAAGTCATTACCATCTAATGAGAAAACTATTGAAGTAAATCATCCAAATGTCAACAAAACATCAATACGTAAATACAAAGACATTTTTTAAACTTCTAGATTTTCTTGACCTTTTCAAACCACATCTTTAAAATTAAGCATTTCAGGATTCCAGCAGAGAAAAATAAACCTTGTCAAAACCATTTACAGAATAAAACATCAAGACTGCAAAGTAAAGTTACAAGTGAACATATTTTTCTTCTCCTCCTTTCCTCTTTACACTAATCAACACTGAAAGGTTCGCAGGAAGCTTGTCACATCCTCACAGACGCGGATCCAGATGCGGATTCGTCTGCGTCTACAGGGGCATGTAAGCCATCACGCGCAAGTGGCTCTGTGGCAACTGGGTCACGCAGGTCTCCGAAGAGCCTTGTGGGTAGACAACTGCCTTTCTATCGCATTAAAATATTAATGCGCGTGGATGGCAGTTCGGCTAAGGGGGGCTGACCTCGCTACCTCACACACACTAAAAGGATAATTAACCTAAGCTTAAAAAAAAGCACTGCATCTCGGCCCCACCTCGCTTCCACAACAACAACCCCCCCCCCATTCGCCACTAGAAAGAGCAGCTACTCGCCGTCATGTTAAAGCTCCCATGAGACTCCAGCCTGAGCAAACAAACCCCACCGTAAGACTGATAATTAGCTCACTGGGGAAGCAGAGGAGTGGTTTGTTTTGTATGACAAAGTAACTTCTACAGAGATAGCGGGCTTAAAAAACATTCCGATGGAAACTATTGCCACGTTTGGCGTGATGGATGAAATTTTTAATTACCTTGGGACCCCATGGAGGAGATAAAGACCAAAACACACAGCATAAAACAAAGCAAGCCTCCAGTTATTCCACGCCACACATCTAAATACGCTCATAATTGTGAGAATATGAGATGCTCTTGATGATGAATAGTCAAATAATTCTGCCAGAGCCCTCGGCTAGAAGACTCAAAGCAGGCTGTGTGAGAACCAAGCAGTTTGATCAACAGACTGATGAAGCCATATTTTGTAACAAGAGCCACTCTGAGATAAAACGTCTGGTCTATGAAAAAGTTTGTGGTGACAGGTTTATCTGTGTCTGTCTCATTAGAGATCTCCGCTGCCTCTCTGAGTCCTGCAGACAAAGTGCGACACTCTTCCTCAAAATTGACCCTCCCTAGACCCCTGCAGCTAACTTTCATATGTGAAACTCTTTAATTACAGAGGGAATCGGCACAAACATGTCAAAGCTTTCTAAAACACCCACTGATGGCAATTTACATTTATCGACAAGGTGCTTTCAGTAAAAGACATAATGCTGTGAGCGGAATTCGAGATGAAAAGAGAGGCCGTTGATATGCGGGGGTGGGCGTGCGCTAAAAGCATGCAGGTAGGAAGAGATATGAAATGCTATAATTGAGGTCCACTGGAAGTATGAGAAACATCTGCAGTATGGAGATAAGGCCTGTGTTTTTTGTATTTGAAGCATCCAAAAATAAAAAATAAAACAGACTGAGATGTTTTAAGCAGCTTTTGTTGTTTTTTTTGTTTGTCTTAATGTTCTGTCCAACCTCTGACTCACCGACTCATTTTGAGTTCTTGTAATGGGGTTACAACTATGAAGCACGGAAGCACAGAATGAGGCGCAGAAGTTTGGATCTTTTTGAAGTATTAAATGGGCTTGAAAAATGACTGAAATCTTATATAATCCTTACATAATTTTGAGAGGGTGGGGAGTGGAGGTGTAGCTGACTCATTGGGCCTTTGGAGGAAGGTGCCCACCCATAAAATACTGTAATTTTTATTGTTGACCCTGTATAACCACGTTTGATTGAAGAATACCTTAATGTAGTGTAATACATATGATTTATTACGAGAAACATATGAGACACTGTTAACAATATTTAAACCAAGAGTCCATACTAGGAAGTGACTGCTGACTATTCATTTTCCCTGTGTTTATCAGAAGAAGTTTGGTCAGTTTGAACTTACCATCTCCTGGATCCACTATCTCAACCATGGCTCTTGCTGGAGACTCCAGAGCACCCATAACCGGCTCAGTCAGGATAATATGGAAATTCTCAGACTGCTCATATTTCCCATCTGAGAGAACTCTCACTGTCCATGTAGCCGTGGTCTGGCCGGGGTTAAACTGCACCTGCTTCTGAGATTTTCCCAGAAAGTCCTTTTCCTTCTCCGCACTCCCATCCAGGGTTCCAATACCTTTAAAATAGCACACAACACTAACTTCATATCTCCAGTCTCCAGATGTCACAAGTCATGATTTTGAGAAGGATCTACTCAAAGAAGCATATTATCAAATTTATGAGCGGGGATTAGCTCAGGTCTGCATCTTCAAGGTTTATAAAGCTGGTGCACAGAAGCTCCAGATCTCTACGCATTATCAATGCCATGCAGGAAAAGATATTCATTCTATAGATGTCCAAGGTTTAAAGGCCTCGGAGCTGGAGATCTGTGATGCTCCAAAGCTGAGGTGGAAACAAATTCATGGAACATGTGTTACTAAAGTACAGCATGTACACTCAACTTAATTTCTACTGTAACATTGATGAGAAGCTGTGACGGGATTTCCACACAGTGGGAAAACCTGCGGTGAACCTGCCTGGAATCGTTTGATCTCTGATAAATCAAGCAAGGCCACTGTCAGGGATCTGTCTGCTGGAACCTCCCCAACAGATGTTAAAAATTAAAGCACCTCAGGTCTACCAGATCAATGCTGATCCTTCCATCCATACCACTTAAACTGTAACATTGTGTTGATTGTACATATAGGGATTTTATTATGAATGCCGGTATCTTTATTGACACACTAGAACAACATGACAAGCTCATAAGCATCAACACGGCACAGTCTGCCAAAGTAAGTCAAGGGTTTTATGATGCGTGATTTAAATGTCTCCTATATCTCAGCCAATCAGCAAACAAGCAAACAGTACGGCTTACAGGAAAGATAAACATGGAACAAGACTAAATAAAATGAGTATGATTTCTTGACAACAATAGTTATATAATAATTTATAAACAATAGACATCTTAGAATTAGATAAAAAACACAGTTTTGACCTTATAATGTAAGGTAATGTAACATTTGTCATTTAAATATGTTAAATTACTCCTGAAGTAGGCATGCTGTTTGTACTTCTAATTTATGATTAATTAATTTAATCAATTAACTGTTACCTTTTTAATTTGTCAGACACTTTTACCCAAAATGACTTTAATTAATTCAAGATATACTTTTTATGTCTTAGAATTAAACCTATAATTGATAATCAATTCATATATTTAAAGAGACAAAACCTATTAGATTATTAGAGATAATTTAAGCATACTGTATCTCGGCATTCAGCAGAACACACATTCCCATCACAAAGAAAACAGAAATCGTTACATGTCTTGTCCAACCATGTCTTTACATGTGGCAAAATCTCCTGGGAGAAAGTCAAGAAAGTAGGGGGTTGGAAAAAACAGAAATTGACTAAGAGATATAAGAGAACGAGCAATAAAAAGAGAGCGAGGGAGAGAAAGAGAGCTTTCAATTCTATTTCTCTAACAACAGGGGGGCTCATTCTAACCACAACAAATAGCATAGCAAGTAAAATGAGAAAAACAGAGTGAGCAGCAGCAAAACAGGCCGGGAGGGGGGAATGCTTTATGGGAGGGTTGGGGGGGGCAGTTGAACTCCAGGTTTCAAAGAGTAAAGAAGTAGACAAAGGCTGGTGTCACTTTTAATGTTACAGGGACAAATACAGCATATTGCCTGCTGTTGTTTATAAACAGTAAGTGAAATTACAGGCATTATTCTGTGATAATTGTTTTAAACAGTAGTTATATGACCAACATGGTATGGTTATTGTTACATTGTTGTTTTTACTTTTTCATTTATTTAGTGTAAAAATGTATTTTGTCAGTTTGCTCAAATAATGAATACTAAAAAAAGAGATTGTCTGTTTCGTTCATCATACTTGGAAGACCAAATTGTGCTTTAAAGGGAACTAATTTGCAGAAGCAAAATTGTCTAACAGCTAGTACATCAGACTGTCAGAACACTATTACTGTTGCTAACATCAAAAATAAAAATGAAAAATCTAAAACTTGTCAATCTCATTAATTAACTGATTGGTTGAGTGAAAACTAGTGAACCATCATGACCCATCCCTACTGTATACTGCAGAAACAGTAAGTATAGTATGGAAGTATGCTATTTAAGTATGCAAAACACACCTGCAGAGGTGAGTGAACTGATTAAAGTCAGAGACAAGCCTTGATTACTCTACCGCCCCCTAGAGACAGGGAGCCTCATTCATTTTCATTTACCTGTATCAGTCTAGACTGCTATTAATTACATCACCACCTCTCTCTCCTTCTGCCCCTCCCTCCCATCTCTCTGGGAGCCTTCTGCTGTATTTATCTCTCCGGTCTTTCACATTCCATCTTTTCAGACCCAGCATCCCTCACATCAACACACACACCACATCCAAACAGTGTGAACAAAGGTTTCATAAATACTGACCACATGTGGGGCTGAGCCGAGTGCGGTGCAGGGCAAGATAAGCAGGTATATGCTCACAAAAGAAACCGTTTCACTGATGCTGGAGAGAGAGCGAGGGCTTTGATCTCACAAAGAAGCCAAAAGCACTTCGAAAAACATCTCTAACAGCTTCCCATTGATAAGCTTAAGTAATACCGGCTCTTGCTGTGAAGACAGATTGTGACTGAATGCTAATGATTTGCTGTTAACATGTGTATTCTTACATTTTTTGCCTAGTTTAATCATTTTGTCACAATACTTTGTGAAAACTAGGAATGTGGAAAATAAAGAATTTCTGACAGAAATCAAAATGGATGGAAAAATCGATCCGGTGGTGTCATTCTTACCAACAAAGGACGTTTCTCCAAGGAAACCTCTTCTTCGAATGACAACCTCGAGAACTTTGGCCTGCTCGTCCACCACGTAGCTTGGCTTCTCCAGAGAAATCCAAGCCCAGTTTAGACGAAACTGCTGGTCCTTCAGCTTGTTTCTTCCTAAAAGAGAGAGATTGTATGTGATTTAAGCATACAATTGTGTTTACTCCAAGAGGTTTGTGAGAAATAAATAAGTATATAAATCAATACAAATCCAAATGATGTGTTTTGTTAAACAATCTCAGATTTGTGTGAGAAAGTGTCAACTATGTGTATCGGTAATGTAGTAAAATATAGATCTGAATATAACTGAATCTGAAGTTTTGACAGTCAATCTGTTATTTCTATCAAATCATAACCACTGTATGTAATCCCAAATGAAGTTATATTTGAGTTACTTAAAAATATAGCATATGCAATTGGAATAAATCTTGCATATATGCATAAACAATACAGTGCCTTGCAAAAGTATTCATACCCCTTGAAGTTTTCCACATTTTGTCACATTACAACCACAAACTTAAATGTTTTTTATTGAGATTTTATGTAATAGACCAACACAAAGTAGCACATAATTGTGAAGTGGAACGAAAATGAAGTGAAGTGGTTTTCAAAATTTTAAGCAAATAAAAATCTGAAAAGTGTGGTGTACATTTGTATTCAGCCCCCCTGCGTCAATACTTTGTAGAGCCACCTTTCACTGCAATTACAGCTGCAAGTCTTTTGGGGTATGTCTCTACCAGCTTTGCACATCTAGAAATTTTTGCCCATTCTTCTTTACAAAATAGCTCAAGCTCCGCCAGATTGGATGGGAAGCGTCTGTGAACAGCAGAAGAAGTCTTGGCACAGATGCTCAATGGATAGGTCTGGACTTTGATTGGGCCATTCTGACACATGAATATTCTTTGATCCAAACCATTCCATTGTAGCTCTGGCTGCATGTTTAGGGTCATTGTCTTGCTGGAAAGTGAATCTCCTTCCCAGTCTCAAGTCTTTTGCAGCCTCCAACAGGTTTTCTTCCAGCATTGCCCTGCATCTTTCAGCATTGCCCATTAACTCTGACCAGCTTCCCTGTCCCTGCTGAAGAAAAGCATCCTCACAGCATGATGCTGCCATCACCATGTTTCACAGTGGGGATGGTGTGTTCAGGGTGATGAGCAGTGGTACTTTTCCACCAAACATAACACTTTGCATTTAGGCCATAAAGTTCAACTTTGGTCATCTAACCAAAGCACCTTCTTCCACATGTTTGCTGTGTCCCCTACATGGCTTGTGGCAAACTGCAAACAGGACTTCTTATGTCTTTTTTTTAAACAATGGCTTTCTTCTTGCCACTCTTCCAGATTTGTGGAGTACATGACTTATAGTTGTCCTGTGGACAGATTCTCCCACCTGAGCTGTGGATTTCTGCAGATCCTCCTGAGTGATCATGGGCCTCTTGTCTGCTTCTCTGACCAGTACTCTCCTTGCTCGGTCTGTCAGTTTAGGTGGACGGTCATGTTGGTAGGTTTGCAGTTGTGGCATACTTGTTCCATTTATGAATGATGGATTGAACAGTGCTCCTTGAAATGTTTAAAGCTTGGGATTTTTTTTATAACCTAACCCTGCTTTAAACTTCTTCACAACTTTATTCCCGACCTGTCTGATGAGTTCCTTGGTCTTTATGATGCTGTTTGTTCACTAGTCTTTTCTGACAAACCACTGAGGCATTCACAGAACAGGTGTATTTATACTAAGACTAAATTACACACAGGTGGACTCTGTTAACTAATTAGGTGACTTCTGAAGGCAATTGATGGCACTGAATTTTATTTAGGGGTATCAGAGTACAGGGGGCTGAATTCAAATTAAAACCAGAGCTGGTCACATTAAGGTCACACTACACCTGGGATTCTCAAACAACGGCCTCAACTTTCAAGGGGGCTGTAATATGACTTGAATGATAAAATGATTTAAAATAAGTTGTCAAATGAATTTAATCAAAATACCGTGCTCACTAAGTGCAGGCTGATTTTTCATCAAACTATGGAATTTCATTCCACCCGCCCACTTTTGCCAAATTTTACTGCGGTACAGCAGGTACACTATTGCTCACAAATGCTTGCATTCATTTAATTCTCACACAGTCCCGCTTAATTTAGGACCCCTTTCTGCAATTCCAATGTTTGCATTGAGCGTAAACCAAATCAGTTGTCAGCTGAACACACAGCTGTTTTTTCGTTTCAAAATAACATCAAAAAAGACAGGTGGCATACAGTAATCTCTTTATTGCAGGTTGAATTTTGTTTCTTTTCTTTAAAAGCCATGAATGAAATCTGGAAACATATGGGTGGCTGCATTTCATGTTTAAATGAAATGCCAAAAGCTGTATACCACTCAAAGCCGCAGAAACATTAAAGTTTTACATTGAAACTTTACTTCGAAAACAACACTATTTTAAACAAGCCCACATTGTTGTGAACTGTCAAAGGTTTCAGCATTCGCCATCTGCTCCACTAACCACTAACGCTCATTTACTCTGAACGTTTTTGTTTTGATGGAGCACTCAAAGCCAATATACAGAGAACATGTTGTTCCAGGTCACTAAAGCAGAGAACTGAAGAGTGTTTTATATAAAATAAATAACTTTTTTCATCTTCAAAGTACCCATTTTCTCATTGGCCGCACTCTGTCCACTCCTGAGTGCCACAACAGACATTTAGAAATTGAAAGGGGCCATTGAATTTTGTCTTAGACTATTAGACTTTGAAGTGAACCAGTTTGAGACCCACACTGCAACACACACAACCTTTGTAATCAATATTCACATCATGAATCAGTTTGTATGTGTGTAACTTGACAGCAAAACATCAGAGACAAATTCTCAATTTCTCAGCGAGCCGAGTCATGTTTATTCATGACATTCTATGCTTGTTTCACATGATTTCCTACAGCTAACCCCGGGCTCTTGATATCTCACTTTTTAACCTTGCTTGAGAGATTTCATGACTGCAAAAAATAAACAAATTTACAATATGACTGAACTTAGTATTAATCATTAATGCTGCAAGGTTGCCAGGTGACGTCTGTTTAGCTGATAACACACGTGTACAAATTTATTTTGTAGGACAATAAAGACTTTGTGTTAAAGTGCATGTTTGACATTTAATAAAAATAATAATGTCTACTGAATATTGTTTACTGCTGAACGATCATGACCGTATTTAATAACTAGGAGTCCAGAATTGGTCAGGATTTACAGTATCTACTTAAATGCAGCAAATCTACCAATTTAACTACAGTAAATTTAATTTCACTATGCAGTTGCTACAGTGTTTTGGTGGTTGCTAAGGCACAGCTTACTGGGCCAGGTCAAAAAATCCAAGTCTACAATTTGTCTCTATATATCCTGCTCCCTAGATGTGATATTCCTTCATTAATGTAATCTCAGTTTTTTTTGTTTTGTACGGTTGGTAAAGTGATAAGCAATAGCACATTTTCTTAAGCTAAACAGGTAGCTGTGTTAGGTAACTAGTTATTCACCCTAATTTTATACTTAAAGCAAAAGGTTTTGGAAAGCAGTAAAAAGACTGCTTGCCTTAGAGTTAACATCACAACAATCATTACATTTCATATTTTATCTATTATATTGTATGCAATTGCGTGTAATACTTAGAATACTAGTAGAAAACTACCACATTGTATTTATTTCATTGTCAAGCTGAACAATACCAGGCTCTCATTATTTGTACTTCTGAAAAAAATAAAAAAAAACACTTCTGAAAAAAGTACTGACTGTCACTCTGAAGCTCAGTGGATTTGTCCACACCCTGAGGACACAGACGGCCTCCATGGAACATCTCACACAAAAGCCCTTAATGATTTTATTAAATAACAGAAAGCTGGTTTGTTCAAACAGTGTTTCCTAGAGAGACATGGCAGCTCACGTTCCCTAAGAATGACTCATTATAGCCTAATCAGTGTTTGGTGCCTGTGCCACGCTCAGTCAAAAACCTTAAAAAGAACTACATCTAAAAATAGATCTTACAAATAATTAATCAGATGCACTTCTGTTCCTTCACTCAGAGCCGTGAGCTACTGAATAAAGCCTGACAGAAGTCAAATGGAGTTGACCCCTGAGGGGACTTAAAACCCACTATTGTAATTCATAAGGGTCTTATATTATCGGTAAAATGACGCATAAGATTAAATGAGACTGCATGGAGTGGAGTGGAACTATGATGTTTTAAAGCACTATTCCTCGTGGTGTATGAGAAAGCTCTTTATTAACAGTATACAAAAGCATCAATCATAAATAAAGAGGCGCATATATTTTAAAACTAGCCCCTGGGACCTTCACACTCTTAAAAGTGAAAGCAAGAGTTACTTTTTTGCTATTATGTTTGTTTATAATAGCATTACCGTCTGTGTGGTACATATTAATTTTATAAAGTAACATGATAACTACATGGTTGTGAATTGATGAGTATATTATAAGCTGAAAGCTGCTATTTAAAATGACATAAGTAAATTAAGCAAAAGGCATATAAAATGATTATTGTTATCGTATTCATGTATCATGGTATTAATAAGCCATAAAACCCCTACAAGTTACTTTAAAGAGAATCATGTTCATCAAGAATTTAGAATGAAGTACAAAAGTACACTTGACGGAACCTGAAAAACATCCAGTAAATGTTATTTTTATGAACCAGTTAAAATGGTTTGATTACAATGGTTTGCCTCAGCATATAAAGTAGATGCCACTTATCTCTAATAACCAACATCTTGACTGTCACCAGTACCAACAGTCGGTTGTTCAAACTGTTCTTGATCTTGGAACAGCTGCTTGTCCCACATTTTCTGCTTGGCACGTTCCATCTCTCTAATCTCTAGATGATATCTCTCTTCCTGGCTGCACAGTTCCTAAAGGAGCTCCAGCTTCATCTTGCCTACCTCAATGAAGCTCTTTTTAGCCACAGGAGCTTAGCCCCCCCTTCCTGTTTTCTGGCTGGATTAGGAAAGCTGAACCAGTCTAGGTGAGCCGAGACTTGTGTACAAACAATGAAGACAGAGGAGAGTACTGGTAAGAACAGAGCTTTAGCTCAGAGCCCCTCAGACCTAAAAAGGGCCCTCATCTTCACAAAACATAAATTCACTTCTGTGAAGGTCAAGATATGCCTGGATGCCCTCAATTACTCCAAGGAACCCACTCTTCTGTGTACAGATAAGAAAACATACACTCTTTTCTTTCCTATTGCTCTGCCCTGTGTACCTTTCTTTTCAACTTAATTGGAGTAGCCCAGACCCTTAGTTTCTTTCCTGTTTACTAGTCCTATAGGGTCCTCTGAAGGCAGAATGCTGTCAGCACTCTGACAGAGAACCCTTGTTTGGAGAACAGCCGCCTGAAGACAGCCTCTTTTTGACTGTCAAAAACGTCTACAAAAAGTGACTAAATGCACTGGTTTGAAACTCGCACTGGTCCATCATCTGTCCACTCGATCAGTGTCACTTCCAAATATTTAAACGGGTGAGCGTCAGGAGTACCTGTCTTGAGTTTTTGCAGGTGTGGTCTCGCCCCTAAATCAGTCAGACCTCAATGCAGGTCTAAGGTTAATCCAGCATACCACATCTATGCTGACCCTAAATACCTGCACAACCCCCACAACCAAACAAAACATCTCACCTTTTGTTGACTTTTTAAGATTCTCTTTCAGTGGAAACTCAATGCAGTTCTCACTAATCAACATATGTATGCCTCGCAATCTGTCTAACTTAGATAGTCAGTAATAGCTACCTGGCTAAGGAAAAACAAAACACCTATTCACACGATTATTTCTGGTTAATTTGACATGGAAGAGAAACAAATAGCTCAAACATATGGTTATCTACATGCACACTAAAATCCCCATTGTTCTTAATTGCTAATTGGGTTTTGGGCTCCTATTCCACAAATCCCCAACAAAAACCCTTCACTATACACAGATACAAACAGGCAAAAACGGAGCCAGCAACCATATTGTTTCTGTTCTCTTAGACACAACAGAGCTTTAGCAACAAACTAAAGGGTGGTGAACAGATTGTGAAATTCCTTTCAGCTGAAAGCTGGTGGAAACAAAATGGTTTAAATGGCACAAAATTGGGCCTATTTTGTTCTCAACTTAATGTTAATGGTCAGCTCTACTGAAAATAAACTGAGACTTTTTTTAATGGCACACCAGAACCATTTGAGCAGATAAAGGCATTTTTATCGTCAAAAGAACGCTGAGGTAAATTCACATCGACAAATGTTGGAGAAAATATTCCCTCAGTCCCACAGCTATGGTGTGCGATGTAAAGGTTTTCTCTGTTCTCTGTAGCCTCTGTGTGTCCCTGTAGTCAATCCTGTCATAATTCTTTGCCTTTGAGGCTTGACTGTAGTGTAAGGGGGGTTATAGTATACATGATGAGTGCTACCTGCATGACCTTTTACAAAGGAGGGGTAACTGATAAATCTGTTCTCTTTTACCCCACTTGGAGTTCTGGGGCATATTTTAATGGAGAACTACACATGTAAGTGTCAGAAGATCCCATACTAGTGAATTCCCATGCTAATCCCATGCTAGTCCAATATGATATAGTGCTGGTCTAGATGCTGAACCAACATAGCACATAGGAAAAATGCTGATCAACAAGCAATTGTCTTCCTAATGAACCTGGTCTCTACAAGGGTGACTTACTGGTTAAGCTTGTTAAGAAGCTTGGTAAGGATACCACCATACCAATATTACTGCTAGGAAGGAGCATTCTAAAACACAACATGCAAGTGACTAATAAAAGAGATATACAGTGATAGAGAGATGCATATTTACATTTACCAGACGCTTTAATCCAAAGTGACTTACATTGCATTATACTATACGATGATCACTATACATTGAGTATGTGCAATCCCTGGGATCGAACCCATGACCTTAGCGTTGTTAACGCCATGCTCTAACCACTGAGCTACAGGAAAACTATATGACGCTTGTGTTTAGCAATTGCCACATACTAACTGTCTGACATTTTCTTTAATAGAAGTGAAAAAATGTCCTCAGGCTACAATCTTCTTTTCGATTCAAACAGTTCTAAACTGCATATGGTAACATAATAATAGTTCTGACTCTTACCATCATTATCACTTATGCCAGGAAAGAGCATTTAGAAAACAAAACAATTAATTAAAACCCCTCTGGAATACTTCTTATAATAAATATGTAAGTCCCTGTCTGACAAGGTTCATTAAATGAATGTAGCTGTTTAACACAAATAGGCTTTAAAATAGTTTATGCCATTTGCCGTGGTTATCAGACCCTTTGAGAAGCAGAAGCTAAAGCAGAATTATTAGCTCAGCTTCTTTAGACCTTGATACAAACACACTGTAATTGCTGAATTTCAAGCTAAAGCATTATATTACTGTACACGTTGCAGGTAAAATGGTCTAGGAAAAGACCTTGTGGAACCTTATGCAAAAACAACTCTACTAAACCACTTTGGGTTATGCATTTTATCAGTACAAAGCACTGTTAGGGTCCCTAACTGTGCCAGAAATGTCAGAAAACCAGTCTTGACCCACATGGGGCAGATGGCAACACTACTGCATTCTAAACAGTTTCTCTCCCATCTGTTAGTGTCTGAACTGAGATATTTTCTTGAGGTACCGAATTATTGACAGAAGGGCAAAGGACCCTTTCCCAAAGGGGGATATTTAGAAGTATAAGCCAAAAGCAATGTTAAATCCACAAACTGCAGCCATGCTGGTTACTATAGCCCTGTTTACACCTGCTATTAAGACCTGGTTAAGTTGATCTGATTAGAATCCCCCCTCCATATACAGGGGGAAACTAGTGACTCAATGGCTCAAACCACATTCATAGGCTGTAAACATTAGTAGTGTAAAGACTAATCTGTTTTTAGGTCCTAATCTAGCTCGCCTGATCACCTGTGATCTTAATACCAGGTGTAAACAGGGCTTGTTTGACTGGAAACCATTTTCAAAGAGTTAACACCACTTTACTTGAAGGTGCTAAGCAGACTGTAATGATTATCTCAGACCGACAAATTATTTGAAGGCACAACTGGTAACCGTAAGCGTGAGAGAACCATGCAGCAAAGGAAGCATTTAGAATGTAGTGAGTCTCAACCAGATGTTTTCACATGCAGCTTGTGTTTTCCCATGTCTTTCCAATGTCAGACACCCTGTAATACTAACAGTAATTGAAAGTCTGACAAAGGGGCGTGGCTTACACTCACAGCGACAAGCCCTAATTATGTGTCAGCTTGCCTCCAGTTTTATATATCAAACGACCCCTTGTTGTGTGTATATAGATCTTTCATCCCTCTACCTGTCCATCTGTAGAACTAAAAAGGACAATCTAATCCTAATCGCTAGTTCCTGGGAAAACAGACTGGCTGTAGAAAGGCTTTACTGTGGTTTTCCATTTGTCCTCTTTGGTAGAAAATTTAGACAATTTTATTGTTCAAAGGTGTATGTGCATATAATGTTTGCATGTTGATGATGATTCACAATAGCTTGAAACAAAACACATAATTGTCACTTCACAAGATGACAGATTTAATTCTACGGGCTGTAATGCTTTCTCAGGTTCATTCTGACCAACAGAAATTCACTTTTGGGTTTTCCCTTTGATGTACTGAACATTAATTTAGAAAAATTTCCAGTCAAAGGGAGCAGAGCAAGTAATAATCTCCACATGCGGATGGTTCAGCCACCTCTGAAAGTAAAAGCCTAATTAAATGCCACATATCTAAATTTATTCCTCACAGGTCTGTAAGATTTACCATTAATCCTCTAAACTGTTCCGTTTGCAATGACACCTAAAATTTAGAGCACATGTATCATTCATGAATTCAGATGATTGCTGTTGCATTATTTCTTACTTGTGTGACTAAAATCTGCTAAATCAATATATTAAAAAATGCAGTAAAACTCAGTCTGCTGAAACGTATAAAACTGTTGCATACGCTTTTTAATTGTATTGACTTTAATGCATGTGTCAAAGAGTTCTCATGACTTACCACTGTCCTCCACTGTGAAACTAAAGAGGTCATGGGTAGCGTTGTTGTTGTCTTTCAGGATATAGCAGATCTTAAGATCATTTATGTCAGCTGGGAAAACACAATAACACAGAGAGATCAGTAACTAATGGAAAATCCAAGCAACTTCTTTATTCTGAAGAAAATATATCAAACATTCCATTTAAAAAAACTTATTTTATGATAATAATAATGTATATTCTCTGGAGTAAATTTTTTTTAAATTATATCGTTTTATGGTTCAAAGCAGTAAAAAGTCTCAAATACTATATATTATTTTTATTTAACTGCATGTAAAAACATCTGCAGGTACAGTTTTTTTTAAACTTTTAACAAAAACCAGGTGAGAACTTCCACAAAACAATCAACAGAACAGGTGACAGGCCGTCACATAATAACAGACTAGAGCAAGAATTTTAAACACAGGATTCCAACTCCTCCACATCTGGTTACTCTACAGTATCTCCAGAATTAAACCTGTTAACCACATTTACACAAGTACAGCATACCACGAAGAACCTGCCTTTCTGCTCCCCTTGATCTGCACCACTTCCTTTCAATTATTTATAACAAAGGAAGAAGCCTCATAAAAATGTAAACCTGTGATTCTTTATGCACGGATGAAACCGCTTTTCATATTGAAAAAGTGTCTCTCTTCATTGCCAGTGTGCACTCTCGTCGTGAAATATTTAGTGAAAGCCACAGAGCAAGTGGTTGCGGAATATGGGGTAAGAGCAAGTAAATAAAGAGAAGTGATTGTTCCTTCTGCTCCACTGCTCAAGTGATGAGGCCAAGTCTGGTTTGCCAGGTCCCTTAGACTCTGTCTGTCTCTCTCTCTCTCTCTCTCTCTCCTTTTCACACGTCTGCCTCTCTCCAATGTCAGGAGCACTTATCAGACTTAAGTTAGCCTGACATGGATTCTCACCTTTTCCCTGGGCATTCATGTTTGAAGCGCTTTTTTATGCTTTAGCTGTTAAGGGCCTTGAACCTGTGCTGAGTAATACACTTTGAAACAAGACAAAACTTACTTGATGGTAAACAGATACATTTGATACATTTTTAACATCGCTTTTATAAGCATGACATTAAAGAAAGTGTTGGGCAGCAACCCAATATTTTTAAATTGGTTGTTGTCGTGTAGCTAATTACTACTAACTTTTTATTCACAAATATTGCTATTCCAACATTTTTACATAATCATCTAATAATTAGATTGATCAGAAATTGTTTAATATTCACTGTGAAAACATCTACTTTCAAACAGAATAATAATAAAACAAGCAAAATAAGAGCCCCTAGCACTGAGGATTCAAATAGCCAGTTAAAGACAAAGCGTGCAATTTCTGTATAGCTAGAGGCAACTGACTAACACCACTAAATAATGAGTTTAATAAAGAAGTTTCAAACAATCCCTGTTTACCACTGTTTTGACAAACGGGTAGCCCCGCCCCAAACAGACACCACTGGTTGAGCCAATGTTAGTATGTCAAGCTTAAATTGCGGCAACAAATAAATTGTGTTTTGTGCAGGAATGTATTCTTAACTCAAAATGTGGTTTTCCTGTAACCAGCAAATCCTTTCCTGAGAAATAGTCAGTAGCTATATAGATGTTAGAAGGCAGAAATATAAAAACTAAATAATTGAATGGCGATGTGTGAACACTCCAGTTGTCTCATCAGGAATTTAAAACTGAAGGCTAAAAGACAGACACATCCTGCAGTATGTGCGCTTGACTTAAAATGCTTGTAAATAAACTGAACTCCCGTTTCATTTTCAATTATTTAAAAGCAATAATATAAGCAAAGACACTTCCAGGAACACAACGGACCCTTCGAATTTGGAACCAATTCTTTAATGTGTATCTTTAAAAGATGGCTCTACTGAACCATAAATTCTAAATATGATCTCATTTAAAACGTAATGAGATCATATTTATTGGGGAAAGTATAAGCAGTAATAAGATTTCACAGGATCCAATCAGAAATTTCATTTGTGATCAAAAATATTACAGTGCTGGTGATATATTACCTTGTGTGAAGGTGTTGATAGAGTCATTTCCTCTGTCCAGGTTAATCAGGTAACCCTGTTCTGGCTGGGTGGTGATGTGAAATACCAAGGTCTCAGGACTGCTGTCTCTGTCCACCGCCTTCAGGACTTTGCTTGTGATCAGATAACCTAGGTGACCTGTGGGTAGGATCTTCAAAGTCGGAGCATCTTTATTAACCACAATCTGAGGCACACCGTTATCCACAGACAAAATGGTGATCTTCATGGTTTGAGGCTTCTGTGTCTCAAATATGGTATCAGGAAAGACATAAAAGTCTGAGTGTGTTCCATCAGTGACTGTAAAAGAAAAGCTATCAGCTTTAGACTCTGTGCCATCATGCTTGTAGCTGATCATGTTCTCATTCAGGTCCTGCTTTGTGAATGAAGTAACTGGTCGGCTGTTGTTGAAGAGCAGCTTGCCGTGAATAGGACGCTGGGTGACTGTGAACTTCAAAAGGTGCTCAGCTGTATCTTGGTCCTCAACGGTCAACTCGAAGGGCGTAATGAGTTTTGTCTGTCCTTCAGTCACCGTTAGGTCATGAACTGTCAGTACGGGTTTTTTGTTGTCGACATCAACTATTGAAACACGGAACGTACGGAACACAGGGTTGTAGCCATCGGTAACCTCAAACTCAAAGCTGTCCATCTTGACCTCATCATCTGAAGTATGAATGTAGTAGATTTTGCTTCCAGCCAGCTGCAGCTGGGTAAAAGAAACAACAGGCATGCCAGGTGCGTCTGTGCTTTCTAAATGACCCCTCAATGGGGCTCTTGTGATGGTGAAGACTAAGTTCTCATCAGGGCTGTTAAGATCACTAGTGCTGAGAAGGTTTGTAGTGAGTGTCACTCTGCCACCTTCTTTTAGTGACACTCCCTTACTGACGACATCAGGAAACACCATATCAATGCTGCCCACAGTAATATAGAAATACCTGTCAATGAGAGGATTGAAACCATCTGTTACATCGAACTTGAGAAGGTCACGAATGCCCTCCTGGCCATTATGAGTGTACAAAATGAGACCCTCGTTCACCTCCCTTTGTGTGAAGTTCATGCCAATTGTGATGTTCTCCACAGATTCGACAGATCTTTTATCCACATTTCCTGGTGTTTTTCTATGAAGGAAGCCCTGTCTGGGGCCATAGCGAACAATGAAAGTAAGGGACTCATCATCTGAATCCAGATCAGTAGCCTTTAGTATCTTATTATTTATCTCTTTGGTTTCGCCAATCTCAATCTCAAGTCCATCATTAATGGCTAGCCTTGGTGTTTCGTCATCCACAGGAATGATCAATATCATGACAGTGCCCTCAACTGAATGTTTTCCATCTGTAAGTAGGACATTAAACTTGTCTTCAGTGGTTTCAGAATCATCATGTTCATAAATTATGCTAGAGGCTTCCTTAATTTGTTCCAGAGTGAAGTTTGTGATTGGGATGGAGCCGGTTGTCAGCTGATTAAGGATGAATCCATGCTTTGGAGGCTTGGTGACAATAAACATCAACTCTTCTGCAGGAATATCAGCATCCATTGCATTCAGAAGGGGTATGTCTATGATGAGATTCATGCCCTCCATTACAACAAACTCCCTCATAAAGATCTCAGGTTTTTCATCATTGGTTGGAATAATGACTATAGGAAAGAACTGTCTCTCTGAGAAGTTCACACCATCAGAACATCTAAACGTGAACCTGTCCTCTACTGGCTCAACTCCTTTATGTATGCTTTGGACATAATAAATATGACCTTCATTCACATCTCTGATGGTAAAAGCACTTACTGCTGTACCTGATCTTGACTTTTCAGAGCCTGGTGCTGGAGAGATATTCTCCACATATCCTGATGTGGGTTGAACAATGATGGTGCACAGGATGTCATCAATCGTTGTGTCAGCATCCTCAACTGTTATCTGATGCCTGCTAATCACGTTTTTATCCCCCTCAAAGACATTGAAGGTGGGGCCAACAGTGACCACTGGAGTCTGGTTATCTACAGGGAGAATGGTGACATGAACACGGACGCCACTTACTTTGTTACCACCAACATTCCATTCATCAGACATATCAGAGAGGGTTAAATTAAAAAAATCTTCAATTGATGTGAGACCTATTTCACCACTTGTGTGAGCATACACAACCACACCACTGATAATATCAGCTTGGGTGAATCTGCTTGAGGAAACTCCATTCACCAGAATGTCTCCAAACTTTGGAGCCTCCTCCACAATGAAGGTCAGCCTGAGGTCATCTGTGTCCTCGTCTTTTCCCTGGATGACGTTGGTGGTAATTTCTGTGGCACCATTTTCCAACACATCCAAGCGTGAGCCAACTGTGCCCTTCTTGAGGCTAAGCGTTGGCGTCTCATCATCAACAGGTTTCACTGCTATCTTTACTGTGATCGGCACAATGTGAAAGCCATCACTAACATCTAATTTAAAAGAGTCACTTGTTATTTCATTGCCATTGTGGACATATGATACTTTGCCATCAGAGATGTCCATCAGACTGAAGCTACCTCCTTTATTCAAATTAGTAAATCTATGTTGGATGTGGCCATGCAATGGAATTTGACTTACGGTAAATGAAATTTGATTACTATCAGTGTCAAGGTCATTTGCGTGAAGTTCCACACTTGAGATGACGTGCACCCCCCTCTCGAGGACTGTGAAGCCGGTGTTTGTTATCTGTGGGGGTTTGTTGTTCATGGGCTGCAGGAAAATGGTAAAAACACCATCAACGCTGTTTCCAGCAGTGTCTTCTACTCTGAAATGAAACTGCACCACATGGGGTGTGATGCCTAGTTCAAGGTCTGGAGGGCTGTAGGATATTTTATGATGGTTAACTTGTGCTTGAGTAAATTCTGTCACCTCACTATCAGGGCGCTCTGTTAAAACAATAGACCCAAACTTAACTGGATTATTCTCATCCGTGTCAGTTGGTGGCCGAGTTATTGTATATTTCAGGTCACGGTCCTCAGAATCTAGGTCTGTGTAACTCAGAACGCTTTTGTTTAAGTGAGTCAACTGATATTCATGTACCGTCATCTGCAAAGTAGTGCCTGGAAACAGCACAGGTGGAACATCATCAATGGGCAGAATTTTAATAACAAACGGACTATCACCAGATTGGTTGGGAGGATCTGCATCATCTTGTACTCTAAACACAAACTGATCAGTAATGGTTTCTGTGATGTGTGGACCGGTATGCCTGTAGAAGAGCTTTTCATCTGTAATGTCTTTCTGAAGCCATTGTGTCACTACTTTCTCATAAACCCCATCTTCTGCATTAAACTTCCATGAAGTCGGGTCCTCCGGAGCTTCTGATTGCCTCATCAGGACCTCACCAATAGCTGAGAGTGGAGACTGGATAATAAATGTAATGGTGGAATCTTCTGAGTCAATATCTGCTGCACTGAGCATGAGCTGTGAGATGGGCACCATCTGGTTTTTGAATAAAATCAACCCTGTGTTTGCATTGATAATGGGTGGCTCATCATCTGTGGGTACAATTGTGATGGGGAACAAAAACTCAACTTCATGCTTGCCATCTGACATTCTGAAAATGACATTATCACTGTATGTGTCACTTCCGTCATGTTGGTAGACCACAATGCCGACTTGCAGGTCAGCGGGGGTGAAATATTTCCTGTTGGTGCCCAGCAGAGTCAACTGACCGTGCCGCAAACCATCAACCACAGTTATCTTCACACTGTCCAGGTTATCTTCATCACTAATTTCTAAATTGCTCTGAGTGAACAAAGACCTGGACTGGCCTTCATACAGAAGCTGACCGGTATTTTTAGTCACTACCGGTGCTAAAGTGTTCATGGGCTTCACAACAATCATGAATGCAAAAGGGTCCGATATGCCACCATCCGTGTCTATGACCTCAAACTCTATTTGAAAAATCCTCTCGGTATCTGAGTCCAGAGATGGAGGTTTGTAGGCTATTTTCAGCTCTGTCAGATCCCTTTGATAAAATGACGTGATGGGTAAATTTCTATCATCTGTACTCACAATATAACCCTCCTCGAATGACAGGGGAGAGGTGATGTTGAAAATAAGATAATCAGGATTGGATTCTTTATCCTCAGCCGCCAGCATGTCGGGAGTTAAAGCTGTCATGACAAATTGATCAACTTCCATCATCATCATGGCCACAAAGCTGGGTCTGGGAGGAGTGTTTTCCTCACCATCTTTTATCCGGATCATTACATGGAAAAACTCCTGCTTTAGTAAATTGTTTTCTTTGTTGCGTAGTTCCACCACCATTGGGATGTAATCCTTATTAGGAGACGTGTGGGTAGATGTGTGCTCGTATCGAATACCTGCTCTGAGAAACTGGTCACAGTTCATCATTTTCTCCAGTTTGCCATCATCAACAACTTTACCATATCTAGGCAAAACACTACCGGCAGCCAATGAGGTGACTTCACATTGTTCAGAGTCTTTCTCATAGGTGAATTCTAATACCTTTTTGTCAATACGATTACTAGTACCACGTAGTCTATCAACAGTAAGAGGCATGTTTTTTGTAACAATCTCCAGTTGTGTGAAAACAACAGCCACCTCCAGCATAAAAGGGATGATTATAGTTTCAATCTGAGTATCATACCTGAGTTGTAGCTTCACCCTGTCCTCAGCAGGGCTTCTGGAACCGAAATGAGAGTATCTGACATCGTTAGGACCAAATTCACACGGGAACTTTTTAGGAGACAGATGCCCCGGTCTCTGAGACAACGGATCGTTATCCAGCACCGTAATACTGCACCTATCTCCCGGTTGAACTTCAATGACCAGATCGTTCATCGGATCGATGTAAACCGATCTTCCAAAAGGCACGTGTATACCGTTATTGGCCACCAGTACCGCATCCTCCGAGAGTTCCGGCGTATACGCGTACGATAATCCGTGTTTCTCAACTCCGTGCGCACCTGTCAGTGAAACCAAGAGAATGAGAAATTGATATAGTTCCATTGTGCATGAGCTTATAAACAGCTACAGGAGGTTTCTCGAGTAATTCAAAGATCCAACTGAAGCACAATTTTGTTTTATGCTGCTATGCTTTCCACCTACGAGAGGACAGGTAAAAATATGGAAAGTTAAAAAATCCCACACGCGCGCCGGGATGCTTGCGCGGCATTCCCAGACTCTGAGGGAGAGAGCAGTTTTAACTTGTGCTCGTCTGTAGGATGGAAACACAAGAACACGCCCACAGTCTCATTCGATTGGATGCTGAGTTGCATTCCCAAGTTCGCAGGTGATGTACTCCGAGGACTCGACTGTCATCTTCAATTACGGATTGCTCATTCAATTGTACGTCATTAGAGGAGAGATTGCATTTAGTATTCTCTCCGTAAGAGGAAAAACACAGAAATTGAGGAAAAATGTAATACAAATAAAAATGGTTTTGAAAGCTACGATAATTATTGCCATTTAAATGCCACAGACAGTTTTAAAGACAGTTTTCTCTCCTCATGAATAAGAGAAAGCGACCAGAACAGATGATAGAGGACAAAAACAGATACTGAGATAGAAATGTGATTTAAAAATATCACATTATTTCTTAAAACTAAAAGTATTAGTGCCATTTAAAAGCAAAAATGACTGTTTTTAGTCTGTGTTATCTGTAAATAATGAAAGGGACATCTATCAGCCCGGTCTCCTTTACACAATTAACAGAAAAGGTTTTGACACAGTAAGTACTTTCTTCTTTAAAAAATTAATAATGATGGTATAAAGTGGGCAGTTTAAAGTCAAGGTTTTTTTAAATAATAAAATTCTCTTAAACAGAACTGACTTTATCAACACAGACGATATTAAAACATGCGGTTGCCAGATTACTTTGTGACTTGTGTCTGTGCTCTATAGGCAGTCTTCTTTTATCTTTCGGGAGCTTGTAATCTTCTCTCACCCGATGCCAAAATTTCTCTTCCTCTGATGGTGTATGACACACACACAAACACACACTCACAAAAGATCTCATACTGTTTGTTTTCATATCAGGCTAATGATATTTTCTATACCCTGATCCTACCCCAAACATAATCCTCACACAAAACTGTTGACATTAACTGTTGACTGTTGATTTAAAGTAATATATAATTTGGCTATAATTTAATATTTATATTTTTTAGGGATCACAACCTTAAATGTCATTTAAAAAAGTATAAAACGTATAGCTCATCCACACACACGCACAGAGAGAAAGAGAGAGAGAGAGAGAACAGACAGAGACTAACTCTCCCTCTCTAGGTAGTACCATAAGGAGGGGGTTCCAGAACTATGCTGAGACCCTTTTAATTACATTATTAGAGACTACAGTCTGTGATTTTAAGTGTTCTTGCTGGGAATGGCCTTTTCCCACATAACTTCAGCCCTGTAATCAATCATCTGTTTTAAACGCTATAGAAATTATTGGTGGCTTGGCTCAATTAGGCTCTTGGCATTTTCTTTCCTCATCTCTGGTTTTCAATGTATTTTGGTCTGTATGTAGTGCTGGAAAACTATGTCCTTTATTGGTGTGGAGGTGAATAGAAACTTTCAGACCTCTAATCTCTGCGATCAACAATATAAGAACTTTGACCACAGGGACCAAAAGTACCATAAGCTTGTTTGACCCAAGAGTTGAAGTCAGAGGAAATCTCGCAGGAAATAGAGCTGTGAAAATGGTTTTGTTGACTGATAATAGTAAGTAGCTCTGCAAAAATTGGGACATATTGTCCATTACAGAGTTATAAAGTTCAAACGGCAGAAAAAAACAACTAAGCAAAAACCTTTTGCCAAAATATAAACTGTTGTTTGGACACTCAAAGCTAAATCACAGTAAGTCATATTACAAAATTATGGCTTGAGCTGTCCTATAATAAATACAGCAGGACTTTTACCTGAGCATTTTGTTTCCAACATCTACATTCATTCTTCAGCTGAGGAATTAAAGGCAACAGCTGTTAGACTTGCGTTCGTATAGGTCCCCTCTGTTCCCCTGTGATAGCGGCCTGTTGTCGGCTTTAAAACACTGCAGTCTGGGCAAATTACAATGGCAAACAGTACATGTCTGCTGTTCTCTTGTGATGACAGGAGAAAATCCAACCCAAACAAATCTAAAAAGTCCCACCTGTCTAACAGTCTAACTGAATGAGTCATGTTCGACAGATAAGACTCAGAGCTTCACAACCGTGTTTCAAAACATATTTTGTTTATTAATAGTAAACTAGCTTGCAGACAATAATAAACATGTTATGGAAAACTCTTTAAATTGCAAATGTAAATGTATTGTTTAAATTAAATGTAAAGCTTATAATATTTTCTGTTTCAGTGTGTGTTTAAAAGCCTAGAGGCTTTCATATTATGAAGCATGCAAAATACACACATGCATAAAGTTCTGAAGTTACCCATAATGCTTCAGCCAAAGGACAGATGTAGAGCACAATCTTGGTAATGTAATGACAAAACAGTTTGCAACATTGTTTTCTTTTACATCGCAGTTAAAACTACTTGTTTTTTAAGTTGCATCTTTGCACCTTGGAAACCACTGAAAAGAGCAAAACAGCATCTGTGGGAATTCGCAAAAAATGTATTAGAACTTTACAATGAATTTTGCGAAAAGGTCACGCGCTCATGTTGCCATTTCTGTCACAGATGTTGGAAGGTAAGAGAAAAATATTCACAAGCCAGAACTAGATTTTGTATAAAAAACAAAACGTTTTTTGGTTTTTATTTTTTCTGTATGTCAGTAAGGTAATCAGTGAGGTAAGGCTATCACCGTGTTAGAGCTGTAGGTTTAAAGTAGAACTTTGTCTGGAACTAAATGACAATCACTGAGTATTCACTGTTCTGCTGATCCAGCTAGACTCTTCTCACAAGAGAACTGCATTTGCTCTGCCGTCTAATTGTTGCTATTTTGCTCCTCAAAGCCAATTTCTTTACAAACAACCCAGATGAACAGCTACTGAAGACTTCTCATAGTGTGAAAAAAGAAAACATCTAAGAATAAAAAAAAACATCTGTGAATAATAAACTTGTATAATATGCCAAGCTGCTTTTTAAATATCTATTTGTATCCTTTAAACAATAAAGGGTAAAAGAGTATAAAGGGAATAAGGGTATTTATATTTTGCATTATCTCAGCATTTCTGGATATGTCTTATCTGTACCACTTTCATTACCTCAAAATTCTTGATTATTTGTTACTGTTGCTTTATGAATAAGTAATAGGAAGCAACAGAGTAAAAATTCGCTGAAGTTCTACACTGTGTATTGTGCATTTTTTAATTTCTAGCACTTTAGTTTTGCAGTTAAATTGATTACATTATATGCAGCCTTGCTGGACGTGCAATATTTATTCAGTTAAATTACAACGTTCCATTGAGATAAAATAACACTCTGACACAGAGTGAACCCTCTAGGCTAGTTCCCAATACTGGTGTTGATGGCAATGTTAATTAACCAAATTAATCAACTGTCAGTTATTGTGTAAATGTCAGGCCACGGTAAATATTTACTTAATTCTTAAGTAACAGATCTCATTAGTGCTGCATTTTCACCATCTAACTATGTGGGTGCATCTTCTTACCAAACAGAAAGACAAACTATTAATGCACATCGGAAACACTGCACCTTATGCTTATTCTGGTCAGTTATTTATTACATTTTTTATATTTTACATTTATACTCTATAAACACATAAAACGGAGCAGTCAGCCCTGTTGTAATATAAATATTGGCATACAATATTCATTTTATCTGCTTTAACCGGGTGTAACTGTAAAGTAAATCAATAACTTCAAAGGTTTTATTGTAAAGGACTAAAAAGTGCTTTATGGCAGACAGGTATAATTAGGCATTATTGCAACGCTATGGCATATGTCCCAGAATCGTCTAGCAATAAGGCTTTATATCCAAAAGAGGGCACTGTTGTGCCGTTCCACAACATGATCATCGACAGCGTACCATCAAAACACTCCAGTGAAGGCACATTACAGCATTTATACGTAGGTCAATCTCATGCTTTTGCAGTGTCAACAAAATTTAATGAGTAAGCATGCATAAGATTATAAAACAAAAGTTTTAAAGGCAAAAGACTTAACCAAATATTTATGGTCAATGTGTGTTCAGATAAGCCAGTTAAAGCTGCCTTGAATTTTCTATTAGAGGCAGGTAATCTAAAATGAGATCTAATAGAGGTTTTTGTGCAGGGGGACAGACAGACTCTGTGGTATCAGTAGAGGCCACAGGGTAAGATCTACTCAACCTGAGAGGGCTGTCTTAAATAAGGGATAATAGTTTCTAACGTCATTACGAATCTGACAGAATACAATTAATTGAGAATGAAATAAAGTTCCATTTACATTTAGGCATTTTAGGCATAAAGAATAAAGTCTGTCGTTTACACAGAATCTGACTCAGTATTTAGAGTTTTTTGCCCAGCCTGTGGTCTAGAAAAGCTTACGAGAACTTGTTGAAGGAAAAGTCAAATGTGAGAAAAAAAGCTGTAAGTTTAAAGGAATGATGCAAGAGAAAATGCAATTTACAAAACCACATAACCACGCTGACATTTTTTCCATCTATTGTTTGTTTAGGCATAAATGCTGTTATTATGATGAAATTTCTTTTAAAACATCTTATGCAGTCTTGTGCATTTGTCTTATTTTAATGATGTTTGGCTAATCTTTCAAACACTAAGAAAACAAGTGTACCAATATGTTTGTTAAAGCACTGAGATGGCAGCCTCAGGAAACTGCACAGAGTAAAAGGTATACAAATCCACAAATCTGATAATGATGATAATGAACAGATCTGAATTATATTGACTTTTGTGTCCTGATCTATTTACCTACATTCCTTCACTATGATTGCATAATTCATGGACACGAGGCAAATAAGTAGCTTCATCTTATTGAAAAATTGACTGCGTTAATCCAACAAGGAAAAAGGTTTAATTTCCAAATATTCCAGCTGAGGGCGTTCTGAATATTGTCTTCAGCAAGCTGTGTCAGATTCGTTATGAACCCTCTCGGCTTTCTAATCAAAGATTATGCACAATATTAACAAGCAAACCTTAAAATGAATTACTGACCCAGGGCACAGAGAGCGGCGCGACAGACATACACAAGTTCACGTGCGTAATATAGTGGTATGCAAAAGTTTAGGCACCCCTTGTAGAATCTGTGAAAATGTGAATAATTTCAACAAAATAAGAGTTATCATACGAAAGCATGTTATTTTTTATTAAGTACTGTCCTGAGTGACATATTTTGTTTTCACAAAATTAAGGGACTCAAACACAACTAATATGTGGCTGGTGAGTGAGAATGAATCTTTATGAATCTCAGTCTCTTCTGTTTCCTCTAATCTGGATCTCTGGAGAGCCTTGCTGCTACTTTTAGCCCCAAACTTTGCTCCCTGTGTAGACACTAAAGAAAATAGGCTGTTATAATTGGTTCTGCCACATCATGCTTTTCCTGTCCACAGTAATGAGAAACAAGCGAGGCGGGAGGAGTGAGGCGAGAAGGAGAGAGAGGAACGGAGGTTAATTATGGGCCACACGCTGTAGATGGTGGGGCTGAACGATGTAACAGTGACATAATGGATCTTTCATAAGTGGTCTTTTGGACAAATAGCTGTTTAGACTTAAGCAGGAACAAACGTGGCTCTCACATGTTCTCTTAGACCAGACTGTGGAGCAAAAAATATTGAATAACACATTTATAAGGGACTAATTAGGTTAGTGCTATCTGGCTGGAACAATTTGTAAGCAATACCAGATTAAACCAGCGATCATTAGAACATTGTATTCAATAAGTTTTCAGTAAAATCACTTTCTGCTTCATAATCCAGATACATTTGTATCAAGTTCCACACTAATCAGGTTTGTGGGTAAAATGATCATGAATAAAATCTGGAAGTATTTCACTAGTCTTTTGTTCTGAGAATGCTAATCAGCTGTAGTTTAGCGTCTGCCCCTTACAATAATCAAACCACATGAATTGTGTAGGGCCCCACAATCACCAGGGCCCTCATGCTGTCAAAGATGTTAAGTCATCTATACTAATATTTGTCAAACAAGCATAGAGGTAAAAAAGTGTGTGGACAACCAAAAGAGAAAAATTGCAAATCACCTGTAGATTAAAATTTTTCCTGACACCCTCACACACAGATTCCTCTCCGCTCAGAGGCGAGTCACTACTCAAAAGCTTCATCACTTCAACTGTCTCAGTTTTTTTATTTTTCTCAAGCACGCCCACACCAGTCACTCACTGTGACATCTTCCTTTCATTACATCATCACTGTACTGTCTCACCGGGACCATGTTTGATGATTATTAGACAGAGTTGTTGAACAATGAGTATCATATTTCAAGCTAAATATTTTATATGAATTTGATTCTTAATGAATGATACTGATATCCATGAAAATTGTAGCATTTTGTGCAGCAAGTTTTTTTTTTCAAATAATGCAACCAGGTAAAAAAAACCCATATATTTTCAATAACACTGTTACAATCTGCTACAGGATTACATCAACACTTTTCCACATGTTGTCACTAAAATCCTGTTATTCATTGCTGTCACATCAACTGTAGAATAAAACTGAGGCCGAGATTTAAGAAGGTTCAACCTTGTGCCTGCATGACGTTCCATCTAATAGAATTTAAAGCAGGTCAAGACCTCTCTAGAATTCATATTAAACAATTAAGTTTAATATGCAAGAGTAAGGAATGACATTATATCTAAAGAGGACTCCTCGTCTTGTGAATGTTAAATGTTAGGAGAATTTATAGAAACATTATACCAATTATCTAGTTTTAAAGCAAATTTAATCGTGGTATCATGCCAATACAATACAAAATACAAAACTAAATAGGACATGTAATATATAAGGATATGTAGGGGCAATTGTGGCCTACTGGTTAGCAAGTTGGACTTATAAACAAAAGGTTCTTAGTTCAATTCCCAAATGTTTATAACTCACTACTTTAAATCAATACATTTAAATCGATACTGAATACTGTCAATACAAACATGTACAATTAACAACAATGTAAATGTAAATTTAAAACTATACAGTTAAATTGTGTCTGTGTGTTTCTAGCATAAAACAACTTTGGGGTTTGTTTAAACATTAAAGTAAACTGCAGATGTGTCCAAAATATCTCGTGAAATCCAATTATTAAACAGTGACAGAAAAGTGTTTCCTGAACACTGTTATTACAAAAGAACAGACAAACCACTTGTCTAATAACAGATAAATGCAACATCATCAATTCACGGCCATAGCAATTTGCTTCTGTATGTTAGCAAAACTAGTACTTCCTTTGCTTGAAACAAAACAGCAAATTAATTACGTCTGTGAACTCAAGAAAATTGATCTGCTGGCTGAATGCACAAGCTAAATCCACATTCCTGTCACATATTTTTTCATCTGCGTGATACATTAGGCGAGAGACAGAGGAAGCTTATCTGTAATGCATGTGGACAGCATCCAGCCACTGAGGAGGTGTGGGGTGGGGGGGTGACTTGTTTGACAACAGTAATTTAGTGTGCCAGCTATTGTATGAGTGCACCAAATCTCTCAGGCTCTTTTCAATAAAATAACAAGAGTTCTGCTATTGCTTGGATAAAGCGTTTCTATAGAAATGAGAAAAACATTTACCTGCTTTTGTAGCCACAAATGCTGGTCAGACAAACACTGTTTTATAGCAGTTTGGCCATATCTGTAGCATTACAAGACTTTGGGCTGTGACAAAAAGGTTGCCAAGCAATGGCCAGTCCAAACCTTTCGATCTTATCCACGGCATCTATATAAAATCAACGTCTAACATAAATAATCAGCCATTCTGTCATTTGATTGCTTAAGTAGGCTGCTTACAGATGGCACAGAATTTGTGCAATTTGCATAGAATTTATGCAAACTGTAACGACACCGCACACCAACGTGCCTCTTTGGAACAAAAGGACTTTGAAAGATGTCTTTCCCATAAAAGCTTTATAACATGTTTAATGGTTACATTTATTCAATTAATGAAAAAATTCAAGATAAAGCATCTTAAGATGCACATTAAAAGCACAACACATTTAAATAATTAAAATGGGCTTTTGTATTCAATGCTTTTTTTAATGTACAAGAACCTCCATACAAGCATTTGTAAACTTTCATCTTTTCAATTTGACAGTTTTTACGTAGGTGAGTTCATTCTCTTTACGAGGTGCCATGCGACTAATAAACAAAACGCATCATTTCCTGCCAAATGAGGCTGGAGGCAAGCGATGCCTTTTCAGATGTGTAGCATGTCCGCCTTTGAATAATGTTACCCTTGCTGTATTTATAATGCACTTCTCTCACTTTTCTCAGTAATGAGTGGCTTGGAAAGGGCACTGCATGCCTGCTCTTTTATTAAAACAAATGAAAGCTCATTATGACATTCAATTGAACAGTAAGAACCCCCCACTGCCTAAGACTAATGGAGGGTGTAAAAGCAAAGGCAGACGGCTGTCATTTAACAGCCTGATGTACTATTCAGATTGTCCAGAAAGCAGCGATTTTATTCCTTAATGCAGAAGAATAACCACTGACTTAAGTGACCTGCGAAGTTACGCATCTTTTAAGAAATAATTCGCAGAGCATTCATTCAGCAGATTTACGTAACATTTCCATTTTTAATAACTAGTGTAGAAATAGTTATTTTACTAAAGTTTGTCATTGAACAGTAAGTACATTATGAAATACATGTTTTTTATTATCCTATCTAGAGCTCTTTTAACCACACTTTTGTTTTGTTCGAATAAATGATTACATCACTGACCTACAAAACACTGATGTGTTTAATTACATTTCTGATAACAGCTACACAATGCATAATACATAAATCAAAAAAGCTGTTTCTGGAAAAATAAGTGTTAAAAAAAGGCAAATGATGACTGTCTGTCATTAATTTGTATGCTCGGTCACAGTAAAATGTAAATAATTTTATGAACAGAATTTGAACTTACTACAACTTAATTTGGACTTAATACAAAAATTATACAATTAGATTTGAGAATGTCTTTGAAAATATAAGTTGTGAAAAGTTCCAAAAATAAGCAAACAGTCTCATGGCTTATGTAAAATGTTGTAAAAAAATAACCTAATGGTACATAATTCTGGACACAAACACAGTTGTGCAGATCAGTGTCATATGAGTGTATAGGTTGGGCAGGGGGTGGTTACTCAGATTTGTGAGGTACTCTGACAGACTCGAGCTGCTGCAGTGCCTGTTGGAGCAGCTGAGAGTTGACACCTCATGGTCGGACATTAAATACTTCGTTCATCATCTGTGACAGAAAATCACGACTGGACAGTCACATCCGTGGACAGCGTTCTCCTCCCACTCTGTCTCTGGGAATGATACGAAGCTCTGAGCCATGTTTCAAGAACACATTTCCTGCAGATTTAAAGCGATCAGGTATATTACACAAATATGTTTCACAAATAAAACCAAAACTATACTGATAAAGCAAACAAGTATGTTTGGATTATTTTTCGTACAGCATTTAGGTACAACAGTATTGAAAGTATAAAACACCTGGGATTGTGTTACTGTGATTTTTGAACCCCTTTTAATAAGTGGAAAAAATATAATAATAATGTACAATAATGCAACGACTCAAGTGCCTTTTATGAAAAGGTGAAAACAGCCATATGATTCAGGACACAGATGTTTGATTAGCAGTTCAATTCTTTTAATAATAATCTCAAACTATGTGTTGTAAAGTGCTAGTTTTTATATGTATGTGGCTGCTAGGCAACATAAGTATCAGGTGTATGGTGTTCAGGTGTGTGTTAAAAAATCCAATCAGATTTCATGGGTCGGAACTATTTGTTTTATAACAATCAATGTAACCTTCTTTTAGTGGTGGCCTATACGACTGCACAGGTGGTACGGGCTAATCTATTACAGCTAGCCTTGCAGTAAAGCATGCTGAGTGAACACTATGCCCCTAATTAATATTCATGAGCCAAGCTGATAAGGTTTAGTAGGGGAATAGGGCACATTATTTGAATAAGGAATACATCAGAATTCAAAAAACAACAGCATTTCATAAAATATTTCCACTTGCACAAAAACAACTAAAAAAACCGTTTGCTTGATTCTCATTGCTTTTAGACATGTCAGAAATCAGCCTATTCAGGTGTCTGAGTGTAGGTTATATTTAGTAGGAGAGCATGTAACTTCAGCAGAGAAGCGCTGAAGGTACATGCGTCTCTATAACACAAACCGGCTGCAAACTGGAGCCATGCAGGCTAGACATGTGGTTATTGTAAAGCTAATGAATTACAGCTCAGCTGACATTTAGGCCTTAACCCATGACACGTATGACAAATTACTGACTGTTTCCATGTGATTACATGCAGCACAGGGTTCAGAGATTAAAAGCCGCTGACACTACACCACAGGGATGACACGTTAGACATCCTCATAGATTTCAGATAACAGATTACGGAGATCTCTTCAAATGACATATAACATCTTGAATGATACATTCAGTCAGGGAAATAATCTATGGGGAGTGATATAATTGATGCAAGTATCCTTTAAGCCCACCATCAGTATTCATCAAGTAATATGTGGAATTTACATGATATTGTTACAAGATATATTGGAGGACAGACATTTCAAAGGCCCCAAGGCGGGCAGGCGAACAATAAACAGAAGCCGGTCGTCCATGCATTTGCTTGCAGGAGATTGTGAAGGACAGGCAGGAAAATGGAAAAAAATCAGTCATGCATCTAAACAGTTGTAAGTGAGATGAGATGTTTCATTTGACAAGATCGACGTGATAATATGCAGAGAATGGGGCGGCAATGTGGAACTGCAAACAGCCAGTGGCATGAGCAGACAAACAAACAAACAAACAAACAAACAACAAACAAACATCCATTTACACATAAAAAAGCCAGAAAAGCATTATTTTCTGGACGTATCAGAACAATTTACATAATGACATAGCAGACATTACAGGCAGATTGCTGACTGAAAGCAACTAGACCGACCTGCTGTCTGCGCGGGGTTGATGCCGATTCCATCTACAGGAAACAATCATCACAGAGATCATCATCATCACAATGTAAATACATTCCCAACACAATCATTCTTAAAAACAATCAATAAATCAGACAGGTGGGCAAAGAAAGCCACGAGGAGGGGGAAGCACTAAAACGCTGAACAATCACAGCTCAAACCATCTGTTTAATAACTGGCCTGTGCTTGCCAGAGAGATGTTTTTTTACATTCCTTAATGACTGCAGAACAAAGAGATATGAGACAAACTTACAAGTTCCGAGCTAAAGAATGAGTAAGTTCAAGTTCTTAACCCTAAGCATGAACAATAACAACATTGATGGTTGCTTTAAAGAACCTTCATCCAAAACTGAACATTAATATGGGTTTTATATGGGTTCTATTTTTTGAGAGGACTGTTCCTTTAATTATCATGCTAACTGCTTACCGTTTGTGATGATAGCACTTGTTGCTGCCGGCACTTTAAACTTTTAAGGAAAGACAAAAAAACAGTGATTGTTTATTGTATCCATCAAAAGCAAGACACTCCACATAAACAACAGTCCTGCACTAAATGATTCTGTCAGGCAGGGGGAGAAAAATTCAAGTTAATGTTTGTGTCAGGTAGTTTAAAAGAGTCAGTGCCACAGAGATTTTCAGGCTTGCCTCATGCTTTCAGGCACGAGGTAAGAGCTTTCTGAGCTGAGCTCAGAGGACACTGTCACTGTCTGCCACAAAAAACTGCTTCAAATAAAAAGAAAATACTGGTGAATTCCCTCTAAAAAAGGGCTTTGAGAACCTCGCTGAAGGCATTTTTCCACACTGATAGGAAATACTACAACTGCTGTCAGAATTACTGACCAAAATTCATCATCTAAACTTCTCGCTTAGAAAACAGTTGTTGTAATTGTATCAACTGTCTAAGAAAAGCAACTAAATGCTTATTTTGGATTTTTAGATTTTTGTCAGTCGACAGGAATCTACAAATAAGCACTTTATTCTTTTTGGCCTCCATTTGACGAATTACATCTTCCTGTTATGAGACTGTCAGACTTGGCATTTTATTATTTCTAGAAAAGAGCAACAATCCAAGCTAATCTGCAACATGCCCTGAATATAGAGATGAAATATACCAGACAGGAAACTGGCACATACTGGCCAAATAATCATCCTGTCACTAATCTATTCTGCTTCACATTACAATTCAATCGTTTCAATGATTTCACCAGTCACACTAGTATCACACTAGTATCATACTGGTATCGCAATGTTATCACACATACATACATACACACACACACACACACACACACACACACACACACACACACACACACACACACACACACATAAATGTCAGCTAATTGTCATTCCTACTAATCACATGCTCTTAGTAAATAATTGTGATCATTAGCTGCTAACAGTATTAACTGATTCTGCATTGATTCTGTTCTGATTTTTACAAGAGAGACTGTGGACACACAGATAAACCTCAGCGAGTTATCTCTTATAATTACGAGAAAGACACTATCATAAAAAAACTCACTATTAAAGCTACAGGACACAAATGGGCTAATGTTCACATGAACTCTGATTCATGTATCTGAGCTATAGGTTCTGACATTTTCAATGAGTTACTGTCTAGAATTTAGCCAATATGACTGGGACAACAGACTGAATATGTCTGCACAGGGAGAATCGACTCACCTCTTCTGCTGCAAATTTCAAAACTGCAGTGAACGGTGTGCTCTCAGGTACACTTAATCTAAAACACAATTACACCAATAAATCTTTGTATAACAGAAACACACACACATGCATAAAGACAACGACCTTGCTTAAAAGTAATGAAATAAATGTGTTTTTCAGAAACCCTGTGTTTAAAAATTGTTATTAAAGAAAAAAGATTTTCGACACCAATTTTAGAAATCTGAAATTATTCATGGAAAACTTGCAAACTAAATAAAACATGGCCATGTGCAACATCAACCAAATTGGTTGGCGGCCAGTACTGCAGATACTTAGAGCAGAACTGGGTAAATCAGCCTGCCTGAATGGCCCTTGACAGCAGTCCACTCAGCCTGGGACGTATTTGGCCCAGCATGTGGCCATAATAGTGCCAACATTGCCAAGCCTTCAGAGATTACATTACATATAGCATAACACCTGTAGACTGTGATTTCGATAAATATGGTATCAGATTGACAACTGTCATAAATGATTTCTAACGTTCCTCGGCTGACAGCTGTTGCAGCATCAATCCGTTCACAATGTATTGCTATTCTCCGACTTAAGGCAATTATATTATAAATGATAAACTAAATAAATCAGGGTAATTATTTTATTCAGCTCTTCCAACTACAGAAATAATATGACTTGTGAGCTTGCTGATAACAATGTAACATGCACATGACTATCAGTGGTCCTGTTAGTATAAATAGAATCGAACAAAATCAACAAATCAATGTTTACTTTCTAATGTGTGAAACAGTGAAAGCAGAAATTTTAGTATTTATTCGTTGTGTTGAATAGTGATCTGTCACTCACACTTTATAAGGTAACCGCGGGTCCGACGTGAGAGTGATTTTAAACGTTACTTTTGACCTAACACAAAAAAGAGAAAGCGAAATATAAAGTGGTATGACCTTAATGATTATAACAATACATGACGTGGTGTTATATGACAAATACGCTTACTTACATTATTAAAATTTATATGGGAAAGCTATACACTGTTTACACCGACCCGGAAGTTGCAATGTTACACGTCATCTGTTCGAAGGACCGCTATCTTAGCTGCTTTTCTACTTGTTTATATTTAATCATCTTGCGTCCTATATCATATGACATTCAGGCACTTATCTTTAAAGTCACAGTTTAAATCATAAATGTATTAAACGGTACTACAGAAAATATGTGCTTTCGGCTTGTACTTTTTTAATTAGGCAAGTTTTAAGGCAACCTGACATGGTTATTACCGTAACGTTTGTATTTATTGCACAGCTTACATTTACACATTGGATATAATGAATTCCTAAAACTGTTTGCTTAATATGAAATTTATTTTTATCATTTACACTCTTCTTGATTTTATTTGTTTTCATAGGATTTGTTTCATAGTTTAGGCGACTTAATGCTATTGGCAACAATATTATTGGCAATAAAAATAATAATAATAATAAATTAGTCTCATGATCTTTCATTTAACAAATTCTTAATCAGCAGTGCATTTTTAGGTTCAGATGATTCCGGCATGGATTTGTGAATTATTATCTTTTATTATCTAATATATTATTTTTAGGTATGACCAACTCACCATCTCAAGAATCTGCATGTGAAAGGTTGGACAGTAGAATATGGAATATGGATGTATCCATATATCTACGAATATATAATCTTTCTAGCAAAACAACTGCAAATAGCCCTGTTGCCTGCAAATGATTCTGACATCTTGTCATCATATGTAACAGCCCACTTATGTTCAATTATGAATCAACAGGGACTCGTGTTGGCACATTTCTTTAATCATATATTAATCAAATATGAGCTTTAAGCTGTTTGCCACAAAGGTCTATTTTTGTCTATGCTAAAAATAAAGGGTAACGCTGGTGGCTTATGAATTTATGGAGCGTTATATGCTAACTTAAGTGTCATGAGTCATCTTCATAAAGCTAACCCTGTTGCTGGCACCACAGGGCACACCGCCAGCAGCATCCCTAGAGGGACACGTGGGTGTTAAAGCAAACAGACTTCTTGGTGTGACTATAAACCGAAATTCATTAGATGCTGGCAGTTTTGCTCGAGTTCATTACACTTTTGTCACAGGCTTACTGAAAGCTCTTAAAGGGACAGATCACCCCAAAATGAAAAGTCTGTTATCCATTACTTGCCTCCTTGTGTTTCCAAACTAGTATGAGTTTCTTTCATACATAAAACATAAAAGAGATGTAGAGCAAACTTTTAAAGAGACTAATAGCCTCAGTCACACTCACTTTCAGGGTCATTGTTCGCACCAAGTTGAACATGTTCCTAGATAAACATCATTGTTGGTCCTTGTACAACATTTCTATTAACCAATCAAATTGTTTAAGAGTGAAGTATACTTTTAAGTAAACATGAAGATGTTCTTCTGAATACCAGCTAGAAGATAATTTCTTTGCTTCTTTTTGAAAATCAAATGTGCGCTATTGTGCCTTGAGACCACTAAAAAGCCATTAGGTTGAGAATATAAATGACAAATGAGAAAATTTCACATAATCTTGCCAGTGGCAGGTGCCGTGGCATTTGCTCAAAACACTGAAAATCACCTTTAAAAGTGACAAATGACATGCAACAGTGGTGTATATTAAATTATCTGTGATTAATATTCCAGGCATCTATACAGAAAGACGGTGAAAATTCCTGACTCTGAGTATTCCATTGCCTAAATTCCTTCTGATCATGTGACAAGCAGTGACAAGCAGCTGTGCAGTTCCTGTAGTGATAGAGATACCAACAGCAACTCACATTGTCAGGTGAGCTTGTTTGCATATACAATCTAACAATGATTTCAGCTGTGACAACTGATGATGTGTTAAGACTGTGTTTATAACACTTCATACAAGTGCAATCATATCAGGATCATACCCATGTCAAGAGTACAACACATAAATGTAAACAACGTTTATGTGGATATTGTCTTATATCTGTAGTAGTAAAGCATTAAATATGTACAGCTGATTTAATTTACACCTATTATAGACAATCACTACATTACATATATGCTACATATAATATGTTACATTTAAATAACGGTTTTGCATTATACAGTACATGAATAAATTACCACAATGAGTAATGGACGTTTTTACATATTTATTTACATGCACCATTTTCAGTAAAATCATTCTTTAATCCCCAATTGCATGAAATGGTGATACCGCCCAATGAAGATTAAGAGAAGAGTAAAGTATTATTGAATATTTTATAACAGCCACAGTTAAAGCTCTGCTCCTGTGGTGCTGTCCGTGGTGCTGAATCTAGAGAAATCAAGCACAAGTCCTATGTCTATATTACCAAAGCAATGCAGCTTTGCAGGATAAATATAGAGGACACGGTGTGACTCAGAAGCAATGCAAGAGCTTAAAACTGTTTAGTTTGCCATGTCTTTAAACTAGGCTTTCTGTAAGTGGGTTTAAGTAAACCAAAGTTGTCTACAGAGATCCAAGCACTGAAATTTACAATATTTGCTACAAAATGAGTCAGATTACTGGATGATAACCGATCTTTGTTTGCTTCATTCTAAAAATAACATGTTTAACACCTACATGTGTTCTTCTGTGCCTTGATTTCATAGCTGTTGTTTTCTTTCTGGTCTTTGCAATCAGATATTGTAATCAGATAAGGCCCTTAATTGTCTATTCATGTTTCCTAAATCATGGTCTTGCTTATGACACCTCACCTCTGCTATAAATAACACAGGAAGTTGGTTTGCTGTTTTTTGGGTCTTGACAACAGAATCTAGAATGCTATTTCAGACAGAATGTGGCTTTTA
>JAZGTJ010000865.1:0-74708 GCA_036877575.1 Botia almorhae | reverse complement strand
GCTTCAGTGATGGTGTGTGAGTGTGTGTGTGTGTGTGTGTGTGTGTGTGTATGTGAGGGATGATACTCACTAAGGGCTTCAGTGATGGTGTGTGTGAAACTCTCCTCCTCATCCTCAACAGTCTGCTGAGGTTTCAGAGGAACCGGCAGGAAACCATAGTGCTCTCTGTTACACACGTACATCTGTACACCTACACACAAAACAACAGCGATCAAAGATTCTAGTACAGCCATAAATGATGAAATCCTCACACAAACACAAAATATCTGATGTAATTCTGTAAAAATTCATACTTTGCCCATCCAACACGTACCAGGAAACATAAGGGTTACACTGTTATCTGTGTGAGTGTGCGATCGTGTGGTTTTGTGCATTTACTTTTATGGGATGGCGTTTATGTGTGTGTTTGGAGTCATGATTCGTTCCAGTTGTGTGCCTGTGTTCTCTGGTTTTACTGGAACTCCACTGCACGCTCTCGCACATTATTTCTTCAGTGCAACATCCACCAACACCCAGAGAGCCCATTAAAAACACCCAGCTGGAGCTGATTACATTAGCCACATGATTATCCAACATTAAAGCAACTACCTAAAGATGCAGAAACACACACCCTCCCCACCATCATATACTGCAGTACGTTCTAACAGCTGAAGGTGCCATAAATGATGTTACGGTCTGATCTGTGTCTGTTCTCGACCCCGGAACCAAAACCTCGTTTCTTAACTGTTCTCACATATTTGCATTGAACACATTTTTGCTTTAAAAAACACTCATTCGCCGAATTGCGCGTTGAAACATGCGTAATTCGCATACGTTTCCACCGAGTTACGCCCCTTTATTTTACACGCTTCAGAAAAAAGTTTACTAAGAAAGAGGCGGCAGATCATTTTACGGAAGGAGCCTGTTATATTTTTATAAAAATATTTTATAAAACAGAAATAAGTATGGTGTCTCTACTTTCAGGTGCATGTGCAGATTAATTTGTCTTGTTGACAAGCTTTTTCGGTTTGAACACAAGAACTGGACAAAAGCTACGAGCACATCTGACCAGATGCCTTCAAAAAAGACGGTCCACACTATAGAGACCAAGACATGCGGTGAGGATCTCTCACCGGCTTGTCGAGCTGAGAAAGCAAAGACCATGATGTCATCAAACGCCCAGCTGTAGTCGGGGTGAGGTGGGTAGAAGGCCAGCTCTCGTGTGGCGCTGCGTCTCAGATCCAATAGGAAAGTGGAGTGAACCATAGGAACAGAGTAACAGCCCAATCGCTTCCACTCACGTATAGGCTGGTAGTCTGGGGTACGCTTGTAATAGCCCTAAAAGTAAAAGTCAAGTCCAATAAGAGTTGTCATGACTACAGATAATGTGTTAAGTGTAGTATACTATTACATACTGTAGTAGTGCATACTACAGACAGCATAGATCTTTAGTGGTTATTGGTAATGTGGTGTGCAGGAAATCTTTAAGATTCATAGCGGGTGCCACTGCATCTGATTATTGTCGGTGTATATTGCATATTACAAAGCAGTTGTGTGCCCTATAAATCTTGATGAAAGGAACTCCATTTCCCACAATTCTCTGTGTCATTGCAAGAATTTTAAAATTTTAAAACTATACAGATAAAGCTTCCTCTTTATTTTGCTGCATTAGTGATTAAAGGTTTTCCTGCCATTATATTATTTAGCCTATACATAAAATATACATAAAATCACTTCATCACATTGTAATTATAATTTCAGAACTTAAGAAGACTTGAAGGTAGCTTAATGAAGTAGGATTATCTCGGGGGATGATGGGTTATTTGGTGTAGATAGAGCAGTACCTGAGGGGTGATGCCACACCAGAAGTTTGAGTAAAGAGATCGGGAATCCAGCATGGGTGCAACTAATGTCAGATTCTCAGCCATCATTAGATTTAACACCCGTGGGTTAGTCAGGAGATTATCACTGTCAACAAACTAAGAGACGAAAAAGAGAAATCTCGTAAAAAGACTCATTTAACATTATGTAACATTATTCAACATTTATGGAACGTAAGTGCTATGTGTTGAATCTATTTGGTTTACTGGTTTATATTAAATGGGAGTGTAACAAAAATGTAAATAAGTAAATAATAAATAAATAAAAATGATTATGTCAAATTGATAGTAATTATGACCTCACCAGTATATAATCGGCCCAGCGTTCTCGTGCAGTCTTCAGTGCTGCCTGTCTGAGCTTCATTAAATGGTTGAAACGAGACGGGGCCCAGTGCTTCGGCCCCCACTCATCTGTGTATGACCTTACACCAGAAGAGAAACACACCTTTCTGTAAAAATGTATTTCTACAAAAATTCTACTAATCATTTACATGCATCTATTATTAAAAGTGCACTATATACTTTTTAGTTCTAATGGTTTGGTTGCCGTTTGTATTTTTATTGTTTGTATTTTATTTACAGGAAATCCCAAACAAATGCCAAAACAACATTTGCATTGCTAATAATAGAGAATCCGCAACGAAAATGAACGTAAACGAAATTAAAATTAATAAATGCAAATGTGATTGAGGTACTAGTGGGCCGACATGGAATCTGACCCTGCAGGGGCATTGGTTCATGTGAAAGCAATTTAAATCCAGTTTCCAAGACGGAAACTTAGTTTGGGACCAGAGTGATTTTCAATCAAGCAGAAAGATGATCATTTTGTTTAGGACATGCCTAAATCCAAATCAGGAAAACAATTAGATGACTGCAACAAATCCTCAGATGAAACACATTTGTGCTAATTGATATGGAAAAAATTTGTTTTCAAACCAACTTTGGCTCGGCCATGGGTCTCCACTCCACATAGTGATATCTGTTCTGCATGTTCTTCAGCCACTCTCTCAGCACGGCCGTGGTGTTGTCCACATTATGGTCTGTCGCAGCCCTTGGAGACATTAAATAGGACAACTTACTACATTTGTACATAAACACAACAACCTCCAAAAACAGCCGCTCATCAGCAGCAGTCATAACACAGTCCCTCAGGCCGGGGTGGAACTGCCCGAAAATGTGCTTTAAATTATTTTCCTCTAGGCTTGTGACGGAGCCAAATATGACCAGTAAAATTCATCGGAAAATGTCAAAAGTCACATCATCGGCTCATGTTTGTAATCAACCAGCTCTGTATTCCCGGACTGACAAATTCCTCATGAGTGGTTAAACGCTTGCAAGGAAGTGAGGAACTTACCAAGAACTTGCCAGTTGCGGACAATAAAGACCTACTGTTTAACAGTCACTTTTGTATCATTTGTACTATCCACTCACAGTATTTAGATGCAGTGCTGGTTAAAATGAAGAAATTATGAGCATTAAAGACTTTACAAGACTTTGTTTTTATGAACTCGGCAACAAAAACACAAAAGCACAATCAATGTATGTTTTGAGCGCATTACAAAACGAGGAACATATAAACACTGTGACACAGCAGTGTTTTCCCAGCATCCCTTGCATGTAAACAGTGACAGGCACAAACAAACACAGTGCTCTCAGTTGAGTCAGGGCCGTTTTGGCTGTGTCAGTGGAAATCTCCACAGCGGAGGGATCCTGCAGTGAAACAGTGTGTGAAAGAACCAGTAAATACCCACATCAGCTCAGTCCTCGCGTGCACACACACCCTGGTACATTTCCTCCCCTGACCTGTACCAGAAATAATATCCATTTGGTGTTTACTCGTATATTTACAGTGCAGTCAAAAGAAACTGGCTGTTCTGGTGTAGTACATGCAGATATATTTAAATTAAACTCTCCTACCTAATGCGTTGTCACGTACAAAAAGGCTAAATGAGAGAAATTAAAAGAAAATACCACACAAATATTATTCCTAAACAGTGTCTTTGACTTGCTTCTTAATAAATAAAACTTTATTTTTTCTTTATTTTTTTAAGTTTTATTATCCATCTAAACAATAAACATCCTTTTGTTTACTCTTTCTTGCCTACAAAGTACACTATAATTATATGGCCTTCATTGTACAAGTATTATATACAGTATATTAATATTAAATCCATGCAACACAATTAACTTTGCACAAAAGAATATCCTCACAAAAAATAAGTGCAAAACTCGTTTTCTATTAATAACAACTAATAGGTAATAATTGCATAACGTTGAGATACGTGTACTGGAGTGAGCTTGATTTTCTAAACACTCTAGGCCCGCATTAATTCCTCATGAACGTATCGTGCTCACTCACTCAAGACTGACTGATAAAGATTTATTGATCGTTTAATTGGCCAGTTATTTTACAATGACACGGCAGTGTGCTGTTTATACACTAGAGGGCGCGCGCATTACAATAAAGGATACGAATGACTCTCTGCGCGTCTGTTTGCTATAATATTCGCACACGTAACTTTGTGTTACCTGCCACGCACATCTGCTGTAAATAACAGGCTGCTAGTTTAAAGCTGCAAATACACAGTACCGCTAAACACAATTTCAGACAACAGATAACAGTGTATGCACAAGCATATACAGCAAATATCGTTATTATACACTGTTCGTCTTTAAATGACAAGTGGTGGACCGGCTATTCAATCCCTCGACTGTTATTTTGTCACGCACACAAACATGCACAAACACGTTTTCTCTTCATGCTGGGGTACCATATTATATTGACAAAACCCTTATGCATCCTTGGGAATTAAGTCTAAATTAAGTCTAAGTCTAAATTTAAAGTCTAAATGAAGACTTCACTTTGCTTAATTAAATGAAAAATGTTGTTAAACCTGATGTAGTCAAAAAGCCCCACACACAATCAGCTTGATACAGACCCAGATAACAGGAAACGCTCTCAGAATGTTGGCTAATGTTCTGTAAACATTCAAAGTGATCAGAAACGTTCTTGCAGCAACGTCAGTAGAACTTGTTTTAACATTATAAATCATACATATCAAAAATGTTATTTTTAAGTTGCTAGTGGAACTTACAGAATTAAAAACAATAATACACTGTCAATAACGTTAATACGTCTAAAAAACAAGAGGTTCTAACCGTTCTTAGAGCTTTCAAAATGACACGTTTTAACATTTCGGTAACTTAATGGAAACGTTAGGGAAACGTTCTTACAGTCTAAAATGGTTAGCTTGGGACAATCAAAATACAAAATCTTCTGATGACGTATCCACCAAAAGTTTATCTACCGGTAAAACATACGTGTCTAGGCATTGAAAGAGTGTGATTTTATATATGTCTAAGAATGTATACGTGTAGGTTTGTTTTATGAGTGTCATAGGTTTTAAGAGCGTACAACAGCAGAAGAAACAGACAGCATCACGTCTGATAAGCAGTTTGGTTCTTTATCACCGGTTAGAAACACCTGACACACAGGTAATGACAGGCAACACGGAGCGCGTCGAAAAGATCACAGTTTTTTTCTGATGACTTCAGTGAATCTGTTGTTTTTTGGACACAAGCCTTTAAGCAGTAATAATTCTTGCAGAACATCTGTGAAGAACCAATTAAAACGAGAACAAGTAATGAAACGACATCGGAACACAGAGGATGTTGTGTACGCATGTGCGTTTTATTATATGTGCTTAAATGGTTGTGTGTATTTATGCTTTTTGGATGCAATTTGTCATTCTTTCTCTGTTTGTTCTTGTTGTGCATTTTTATGAATTTAATAAATATGCTTTTGTGTAATAAATAAATGTGGCCGTCACACTTCTGAATAGAACGATACAAACATCTGGTACAGACCGACGTGCGGTGGGCCTTTAAATGCCTCTTTAATGGTTTATGTGTGCACATGTGTTCTTTTACCCCCTGGGGGAAAGACCCTTACAATGCATTCTGGGTAATGCTGCTCCATGACACAGTCATGAGCTGAAAGCCCATACATATGTACACACACACACATACACGGGGGGGCAGTAAGATTTATGATTTCTGGAAAGCTTTATACTTTATGCTACATTAGGTCTGGGTCATATTTTCTCACAAAATTAGAAAAACATACTAAATGATATTTTGCATAATGAAAATGAGTGTAATTTTAAGGACCATCAAGATTTGCTCCCGTTTGCCAAGTCTCATTACTGTAAATCTGACTTTTTTTAATAATGAGAATCACCCTGTACAGAATCACAGCATTTCGTCCTACAGCTGCAATCTGTAACTTTTGCCGCTCTGTTGCCATCTCTGTTTGAAACATGAAACTGCAGGTTATTTTATGTTTTTGTATTTACATATGTTGAAATCAAATGAAGCTAAATTGACATTTCCAGGGAAATCCGACCCCACAGGTCAAATTATAAATCACTAATATAAGCTTCAGGGTTTAAGAAGAAGGTAAGGAGATTGTGTTGAACACTGATCTGTCATGTACTTGCTCAATAACTGTTTTTTGTTCATTTTTAACCCGTTAAAATTACGAACTGCAGCTTTAATATTAAAATGACCACAAATTAAAGCTGGATAAACAAATATGCTCAACTAATAAATACATCTGCAGCCCTAAAAAGACTCAATTGTTTACACGCAAAATGTAATTCCTTTATTTTGTTGATTTGGGGACAAAAAATATTCTCAACAGGCTTTGGGAGGTTATATTTATGTCCACACACCTGTGCTGATGTCAGTGTTTGTCTGTCTGTATGAACTGGGTCTGCAGTTTGGCTGCAGGCGGACACAGTTATATTCATGACCCAACAAGCAAACAGTCTTAAGAATTTAAGCCTCTCAGGATATGAATAACTCAGACTTCTGTTTTTGAAGGTTTTGTTAGTCATATATATCCGAACAGACACACTCCCTTCACCTTTTCCTGTCACCTGATTCCCTCAGTGCTAAATTAACCCCTGACACATTTCCACGCCCGGGGCAACAGCAGACTCCTGACGCTGCTTGAACAGGAGCCATTTTATTGGCTCAACATGGGGGGGCAACATTTTGAAAACGTCATCACAAATACAGTGACACGTTAAAAACTAAATTGTGAAGATGTTTTACAATAGGTTGTCCTGACTATTAAGCTCAGTCAGCCAAATCACATTTTACTTCAACAGGTCTGGATAGTGGGGATAGAAACCCAGCTAACAGGGAACATTCTCAAAATGTTGGCTAAGGTTCTCTGAAAGTTCTCTGAAAGTTCTCAAAAAATATTTTGCAGTAACATTAGTAGAACTTATTAACAGTATATATCATATATCAAAAACGTTATTCTTAAGTGGTTAGTGTAACATTTTAAAAATGTCAAATCAAAGGTAGTCTATGAGAAGTGCTGACTGGTCAGCCAGACCTGTGTGTAAGTGTGTGACAGGATATTTTGCTGCAGATCTGTATGTGTGCCCTCCTGCTGCTCTTTGGAGGAAGCAGGACTTCGCTTATAAAAGCCTAATTTTCTTTCACCGCCCTTTTGAAGTTTATTGTGAGTCTTCAGCTCATTATCTGACAGCCTGGAGCTCTCTCTCTCTCTCTCTCTCTCTCTCTCTCTCTGTTTCTTCTCCATGTCTTTATAGAGAGCATCTGGACAACACATGCTGCTCACCTTCATACACTTCCTTTACTCTCACCACTTGCAGTGAAACCCATCACAAACAGCAGTTATCAGTGTCCAGTGCGCTTTGTATGAAGACAGTATATTTTTATGTTTAGAATAATGATTCTAATAAGGAACTTAAAAATCAGAGCTAAATCGATTTTTGATTCTATTCCGTAAGTTTCCTACGCAAAAACATAATTTCCTTAAAATAAAAAACAGGCCTTCAGCTTTTAGGAGGATTTGAAATGTTGAAATGTTGTGCACACAGCAAACCTGCTAACAAGCTTAATTACTCATCTCTGATCTGAAGGATTACATGATGCTAGTTTTAAACAGTATGTGTTATCAGTATGTTTTCTATACTGTTGTATACAGCCCACAATGCAATTATGTGACCCACCTTGCAATAAAAATACAGACTTAAAGTATGTTAAATTGTTAAAGTTAAATATGAAGTGTGAATACACAGTAAGCTTTCCGCAAATCTGTGGAACAGTGTTTATTGTGAATAGCGTTAAACAAATCATCTGAATTGCATTGAAACAAATATTTTTTTACATCTAAATATTATGCATGAGTTTAAACACACACAAAATGTGTGTGTGTGTGTGTGTGTTTGCTTGCTTTGCAGTGGCTCTGCCCCCTTGCATGGGCTGACGTGGCTGCCCAGCTTCTTAGATTGAGGAGGGGGGCTTCTGCAAACCCCCGCAGCAGCCAAATTCCTCCTGCCACTCTCTGTCAACAGACCTCTGCCATGTCACACACACACAAGTTCTGCCCTTGCTGATTACACAACAGCAACAAACGAAGCCAAGAAAGTGAATTCAATCTTCCAGAAGAAAGATCACACAAATTGCAAACAAACGTCTGTGCAGACAGTCTGAAGTGCTCATTTGCACACAAGATCATTGACTTCACCTCAGAACAGCAGAGATGGCCACAGTCTCACCTGACAAGAGTTTCAAACAATCACTCTTATGTCACTCATGAATCTAATCACTCCCCTTTCATCTTCCTTTGAATATAAACACATCAGCTACACTGATAAAAAGTGGTGTGTGTGTGTGTGTGTGTGTGTGTGTGTGTGTGTGTAAGTGTGTATGTGTGTATAAAGAATTTGCTAATGTTGACACCCAGTCAACAACTTTAGGTTGTAGGAAAATGAAGCTAACATTTCAATCAAGTAAAAAAAGTTAAAGATGTTATTTAGAAAGTTCTAAAAATGTTAAAAACATCCAGGTGTTTTTGATATACATTGATGTGTAAAGCTATGAAACGATATATACATAACAATATAAAATGTTCGACTAGTGTAACTGCAAAAAACCTTATTTGAGAACTTTTAAAGAATGTTAGCCAACATTCTGAGAACATTCCCTGTTAGCTGGGCAGGAGTGGGAGAGTGAGAGAGAAGCAAACGAACAGCCAAACGGATGGACTGGAACAGAACACTGCTGCTCTAGCCTATATCAGCCCTACACCAGTATCCGCCTCTGATCTTAGTGGTTTACCAGAATGATGAAACCAGCAGACAGCACTCAAACTACAGTTACCTCACTATTCCCCAAATATTTCCCTGCAGGATTCCTCACGTCACGCATGCCTCTCATTTGCGCAGCCTTGAGTAAGTTTGCCATTAAATACAACGTAAAACATCTGCAATAACGAATTAGTCTCACATTCTGAGCGTCTACTGTTAGCCTTTAACATTCAAATCTTACGTCCCGATGCATTCTCCTGTGATAACCATTTAAAAACGTTCCACCACATCTGCCATTGTTGTCTGGCTTTTTGTACACTATTGCTTCTCCAGTCTTGAGCCTGATGCCTGCTTGAGATCTTCTGGAATCTCTGAGGTTTTATGAAGAAAATCTGTTTGCACAGACAGCTGGATCTGGGCCATATATGTCCCAGCAGAACCGTACTGAAGAAGGACTGCAGAGAGGTTTTGGAAATGAGAGCGTGGGTGCAATTTGGGCCACAGACCCCACTGAACTAATGCAGTGCCAGGGTTCTGATTATAGCACGGCTTATGCTAACCTAATAAAGAACAGAGGCAAACGCAAACAGCCCTAATAGAATACACGTAATGCGTAATTATTTACAGATCTTTTCTTCAGATCAATACCCAACAATCCCAGCTAACAATTTTAGGTTGTAGGAATGTTTATCTAACATTTCCATTAAGTAACACAAATGGTAAAAAGTTTGGTTTAAAAGTTCTAGGAACTTCAAAATGTCTTGTTGTATTTTCGTTATTGCTTGGTTACTAAGTATGTAAGCATTATTTTTTTCATATATATATAATATATAACATAAAACGTTTCTCTAACGTTCCTGCCAGAACATTTTTTGATAACTTTGTCAAACGTTCCATGTTAGCTGGGATGACGCTTTTATTTAAAATAGTTATCCATCATAATTTGCTTATTTACCCTTATAAAACTTTCCAAAATGGCCAGCATTCCACAACAACAGCATCATTACGGATGAATTTAACATCCAAATCTAGGGGGGAAACTGGCTGCACAGCTGTCGATAAAACGACATCATAACAATAAGACCAATAAACGGTCACAACAGATGAGCAGTTCTCATAAATCAACTTTTCTTTAATAAATCTCACTGTAACTGGATCAGGCATGTGTAGATCCAACTTATCATGTTAAAGGCTCTGTTAGTACCATTGGATAGACTGTATGACCAGATACTGAGCTGTGCCTCAGGAGGACAACAGCTCTGGATTCACACTCTTCAGACTGAAACTTTACAGACAATAGAAAGTAAAGCTATAGCTCCCGAAGCTTAACTGGTAAAGTTGTGCTCGCAGCACAAAGGCTGTGGGTTCGATTCTCAGTGAACACACGTACTGATAAACAAATGTATACTTTGAATGCACTGTAATTGGCTTTGGATACAGGCACCAATGGGTGACCATTAAACAGAGGCAATAGGACTGGAATGCAGATTGTGTGGCCGCTCGTGGTGCCCCTGTGTAATTTTCAACAGCGCCCCTCCCCTTTCCTCTCCCTTCATCCATTCTTTTCCCTAATTCCCTGCATTCTTTCACAACGCTGTGAGACCTTCTGCCTGCCGAGTGATTGCCCCGTTTGATCAGTGAATTCCCAAGAGTCTCTCTGTTAGTGAAGAGGTACGGTACTCTGCATGTAACTGCCAAAAAAAGACCTAAATGTGCATTTCCTGGAGGAAACAGGCAGCAAAAAAATGTGTTGAAGTTTTAAAGATACGATGCTGTGAGTGCTGTCAGTTGCATTTTGTTTGTTAACATTTTATATGTCAAATAAAAGTTAAAAAAATAATGTAATGGCATTTTTAAAGCTGCACTTCCTAACTTTTGCCTCTCTAGCTCCATCTCTCTTTGAAACATAAAATTGCAAGCTACTTAACTTACTTTTTACTTTTCTTTGCGTACATTTCTTTACGTACTTGTTTTTTTACATACTTTTCTTCACGTGCGTAAGTCAAACGAAGCCAAACTGACTCATCCTGGGAAATCAGACACGACAGCTCCTGGCAGCTCTCATTATAACTCATTATAAGCTTACAGTTGTGAAACAGTTGCGGGCTAAAGTAATGAGACTGTTTGGAACACTGATCTGCTATGTATTTTCTCATTAACTGATTTTTGTTTATTTTCAACCAAAACAGCTACAGAATGCAGCTTTTAAAAGTATCCGGTCGAAGAAATTGTTGAGTAAACACAATACAGTCACAGCAGAGCCCTGAAAATGTTATAATAAGAGATGCAATGCAGCCTGTGCCCTAATCCCTGTTCTTATAGTAAATATACACAATCAGCCTTTATTGCTTTACAAAGCAAACAAAAAAGGACTTCCCTGACTGTGAAATCCATGTTCTGAGGCAGACTTGATGCAAACGTTTATGCAAAAATATACATATTTAACTTTCTACATGAGCTCAATGTAATCAAAACACTGACAGGAGTGCACAGTCACCTCAAACACACAGAGCAGGACCTCCTCCAATCAGGAGCAGTTCTGCTTGAATGGTAAAGCAGAGTAGAGCTAGAGAACAAATCTGAACTGTAAGCTGTGTGTGTGTGTCTTCAACCAATATTTGTGTGCCCACAATTTGGTCTGTGCTGTACCATTTAACATGATAGACATGCAAACCACAGGACCAGCTGAAGACAGTTCACACATGATGGTAAAACGGATTGCAAACAAACAAGTTTAACAGTTTGAGAAACGTGTACGTGTGAGGCAGAAAAAAAAGACAATATAATAATGTGCTACTTGTAAACTTGTGAATTGTGGTAGATTATTGTCAATGGCAATTATTGTAGATTATTGGTGTATCATAGATTATTAGCATTATTTCTAAATTATTTTAAAACCACTCCTAATCTCATATTATGTAACTGTTCTGGAGTTCTGGGCTGGCTGTCATTTCTGCTCATAATCAGATTGATTATTAATAAGCTACGTACGTATAACCACACGTAAACCATACCTGTAGCGGTTTACTCTAAAAAAATTTACGTGGTTTTTATGTGATAAAATTTTAATGTGATTATTACAAAGGAACCAAACAGGACATGTTGCCCACTCAGCGAATGTCTTTCATCTCCATTTAACATGTAATTAAATCCGCGCGCACACGCGTGGCCGAAGCGCAGTAAAACTTTTTAACGGGTCTGTTTCACGCAGACAGCGTCGTCTCTGTTCCTCTATCTGCCAGAAGGTTTTCATTAACTAAACCTTACCTGTACACAATAACTCCACTATGTACCAGCCCTTCTCAATTTCCAGCTAATCCCTGCACCACCACACAAGCTACAAAACTATCCTAACACACAATATCCGTCCAATTTAGCCGTTCTCACCATATAGCAATCCGATCCTTCGGGTAGTCCAGCCTGTCGATGCAGCCCAGGTAGTACGGCAGGCTGTGCGCCGAGTTGCGAGCCAGAATCGCGATCATGACTTTGGGTTTGAGCAGGGAGGATTCGGCCACGGGACTCAAGTCCTCCGAGCGAGTCATGAGCTCCGCATGGTAGTTTTGCACCATCAGAGCGCAAAGCACGACCACTCTCATGAATACCACCGCCGGCATCTCTGCCCGGTGAACCCCGCTGTCACAACTTGAGCACGGTGAGCGTAACGAGAGTAAGTGGGAAGCCGGAGAGAGTGAAAGGGAGAGAGGGGCAGGGTTAAGGAGGGATTAGAGAAAGGTGGAGAGGTTTAGTGGAGCCCAGCTAACAATTTTCGGTTGTAAGAATGTTACGCTAACGTTTCCATTAAGTTAACGTTAAAAATGTTATTTTGAAACATCCAGGACCGTTCAAAACGTCCATTGTTTTTGAAACATTGTCTTTATGTTATGGTTTGGTTATTAGAAGGTTATTTCAACTTTTTTAAATCCTGTAACGTTTTTTATCTGATTATCTGATACATAATATACAACAGTAAATTTAAGTCAAGTTCCACTAACGCAAGAACGTGTAAGGCAAGTTTGAGAGAATGTGTAAAGAACGTTAGCCAACGTTTTAAGAACGTTTTTCTGTTAGCCGGGAGATCCTTTCGACGACACGGGGTTTCCTCCCCCAGATATTCAGCTACACTGTGCACCTGCGAGCTTGATGAAACGTTTTTCTATTATGTATTGCAAAAAAACAGGTTCCGGGCATCTAGCTTTTAGCTATTTGTGACGTGAAATGGTCTTTTCGTCAAACATTCCGGGCATCGGCTACTTCAGTTATGGGTTCTTAGATCGTGTGAATGAATTGATTTTAACTCTCTTTTATTGGGGGAATCAATACCTCTTGATTCTACACCTAACCCTTTACGATTGACATTATTATGATAAACATATCATGACACATTTATAAGCTCTTTAAAACATGATGACTACTTTATGTGGCAAGTTTCCCGGGTTTTACTTTATTTGTGAAGACATTTAAAAGAAACCAAATGGCCGTCACAAATGCAGCCAAACTGGCAGATACACACACGGGGTCTTTATATTAGCGGGGACTAAAATCTCATAGACATAAAGTCCATACCACATTTTGTTTATGTCTTACTTTGGCTGTGGCTGTGCAACGCTGTGCCGTCCAGATCGGTTTCCTTTTCTTTTCCATCATTCTTTCCCTGTTGCTCATTTAATATTTTCCATCTTATTCCACTAAGTGTCTCCCAACACTACGGAGACTTCGGTCGTGACGTCATCGCCATTAAGTTCCGTACGTCCAGCTGACACCTGCCGCTCCCCGTTCACTCTCCGCCAAAACATCATGATGGCCGACGTTATTGTTTCTACTCACACTAACCTAGTCGTAATAAGTTAACACAGGCTCTCAAACAGTTTGAGAAATCCTCCTGTCGCTTTGCTTTATTTCTTATGTTGATGACAGTGATTTAAATACCAAACTTGTATTTGAAATAACAATAACCGTAGTGTATATATGATCAATGTATACGAACTATTATTATTATTAAGAGAAAAAGATGAGGAATTAAATACCCCACAGCACTCACTGGTATGTAATTTTGATTAATTTTGTTTGATTAATTTTGTTGCGTCTGCTTTGTGCTTGTTCTTTACGTGTGTTTTCTATATGTGCGTAGTTTTTGTAAGTATATCACCTGATCTTGCTAAGGAAACAAATATAAAACAAACTACAGTAACTGGTATTTTGGTAGGAGCTGTGATACTGTGTGCTGTGTTTTTAAAAGCGTGCATTTGAGCTTATTGCGACCTCTAGCGTTTACACGGGGACCAGGTGGAATAATTGTAAAGCCTTTCGCCTCCCTTCTGTTAATTGTCTTTTAAAAATATTTTTAAAATATTAGGTTTAACCACAACCATCATTCATAGAGAGTTTCAGTGCGTTCAGCATCGCACTGTTTTGTAACTTTGTTTATAATAGATACAAGCGTGAAGTTAAACGAAAAGGCAGAAAACAGACCTTCACAAAACGAGACTGCGGCTGCTTTTTCAAAACCGCCTTGATATCAGATGCGTCAGGAGGGAGATATGAAATGTTTGTTTTATCTTTTGCCTGACAAGAGTGTTCAGAGCACAGCCAAAGCAGAAGTCTCTGGTTTATTCACTCTGGCTGATGCGACCCTTTACGTCTGGCACATTGAATGAGTTATTCTGACAGAGTAATTTTGTTGCACCTTAAAATAAAATATTTTCCACTGCCAGAAAGCAACACGTGAGAGGTTTGAATCCAGTTATTGGTGTGTAGTTCTCAAAATAACAGAGACATCAGGGTAGATTGTTCTGTTTTTTTCTCTGTGTGACAAATTTACAGTGTAGTAATCCGATGCAAGTGATAAAAAAGAGATTAAACAAGAGTTTTAGATAAGACTACAGCTACAGATCTAGTGTGAATGTTCTTGAAGTGTTGGGTGAAGTGAACAGGCTATAATTACAGAACCACGACGGCTCACGACCTCAAAGGTTTGGGGTTGGACATGTGAAGGCAACACGTGTAGGAAGTGTATGATTGATGGAGGGGAAGAGAGGGATGGAGTGATATATGGATGGAGAATTAAAGATTACGAGAGTAAGGTGAGAGATCTGGAAAAAACAGAGAGAAAAGAGAGGGAGTAGGGTCGAGAGAGGGCTGCTGGATTGACTTAGGTGTAATTATTGTGAGCTCATGCTGGCAAGGCAGAGTGATAACCAAGCCAGAGCTCTGACAGGGGCTAAACCCAAGTCTCTCTCTCTCTCACACACACACACACACACACACACACACACTGCATGACATACCAGACCTCTCTTTTCTTCACTTCTCCTACACACACCAGATGGATCTGTCTTTCACATACACATTAAACCTCACTCACTTATTCCATTTACACCGCCGAGATCTTCAAACACGTCGACCATCACGCAGTCTTCAGTTCTGTCGCCCCCATCGCAGCCCTTTGGAAAACAAAATGACCACAAATCCAGAACTAGCCAGCTCGGTGAAACTCATTCAGCCGTGTGTGTGCCCGAGTGTCACACCAGCGCACCACGTGAGAGAGTAAAACAAAGCCAAACCCCCAGAACATGTTGTTCTCTAATGAAGCAGTTTCACGAGAAAGGATTTATTGGGTTTTACCTCACAGTGGAAAGAACATTATCTTTGCCCATAATCCTGTCGGCACCATTCGCTCCTTCTCGGCAGGTAGAGTTACAGCCGTACGGGAAAGCCAAGAAAAAGCTGCACGTTAATGGAAGAACCAGTTTATGTGCAAATAAGGGGCTAATAAAATGGAAAGGGATTTCAATAAAGATACACATCGGATGACACAGAGCAGTTCTGTATGTTTTTCATCACTTAGTTAAACAAAACAAATTTAACTAGAACGAAACTTAATATTCTCAAGGGAGAGGCTTAAAAATAAGGTAGGTAATTTCAGAGAGGCTAACAATAGCAATTTAGATTTTGAAGGTGCAAGTTGGCCCTCCGGACCGAATGCAATGATCGTACGCACGTTTTACAGTCCGGCGCCGTCCACAGAAGATATATGAATATTTTTAGACCACTTCACTTAGTAACTGCTATCAGGATGTTAGGAGGCTTTCAATCATAACAAAGAAAATCTGGAAAATTGAAATCTGGAGTCATTTGAAAGTACTGCAGCCAACAGTACTGTCAAATCTTAATGGTAATTAATTTTCTATGAATATTATAATTATAAAATGGGTATACTGGTGTTGCGTCATATTTAGAAGCTAATGTTGGGTAGATTTAGTACTTCACGGCTAAGAGGTCGCAGGTCGTTTAAAACGTGGTTTCGCTTTTGAGCCAGCAGATGGCGACAAAGTGTATCGTAAGTGTGACATTAAACCTTTTGCAAATACGTTGCATGTCTTTGGACAAACAGCTCCTAAGGTCTTGCCTGTGTTATCTAAGAAAAGACGCGTTGTTTGTTAACTTTTCCAACAATGTATTTCTACCTGTAAGGCTTAATCATTCAACACATATTGGAAACGTAATCTCAACATCTTTCAATTGAAAATCGACCTCAGAAACCATTAAAGTATTTTTAACGTTATGAGTCAGACCACCAACAGGAAACATGACGCTCAAATGGATTTATGATGTCAGCAAAGCAGAAACGACTTACACACACACACACACACACACACACACACACACACACACACACACACAGACACACACAATTAATAAGCGAGACAGCATGCAAACACAAACCAACAGCTCCTGGGTCTTAACCTTTTAATAGAAAAAGAAAACATATTGAAAATAAAATTTAAAAAGGATTCCATCCATTAAAACACAATGACAGATGCCTGGCCGACGCTGTGTCGCGGAGTGACCCCACCCCAACTCATACTGGAGGTGAACATGGTAACTAAACATATACAAAGCTTGGCAAACACCTTTAACAATTGTTGAACCCCTCTCAGAATGATACACCCCTGGGACAAAGATTAACACCGTCAGAAGCCACTCTGACACAGATTAACACAAACACAGCCATCTTGAAGACAAAAACAACCGCAGTTCTCTGCCATTTTCTCAGAGTCCATAACCTGTTAATGGTTGAATAAAGTCAATATGGATTTAGGAGTTAAATGGCGTCTGTGAGTGGAAAAGGATTTATTTGGGTATCTGTGTGTGGGCAACAATAACTGTCGGTTACTAGTCTGTCCGTATTTCCTCCCATTTACGAGAACTTGACAAATAATAGCAGGATATACAAATAGAAAGTGAGAAGTTGTGTGTGTGTGTGTGTGTGTGTGGAAAGAGGGTGTGGTAATGTATTTTTGCTCCAAGTGTGTGTGTGTGTGTGTGTGTGTGAGGTGTGAGCGTTATGGGGTCGTAGTTCAAAGAGTGCACTTATCAATGCAATAAGTTACAAACATATGGAACAAACAAACAACCTCCACAGATTAAAAGCAAAGGTCCTTCAAAAAGGCAGAAGTCCAGATTTCAAAACCTCAGCCGCGCGTCGCTCTTATCAAAACAATAAAAATCGTCCAGTTCGTTCATATAATCACTCTTAATAAAATAGCTCTCTTTTACATTTCCCCTTTCCCGCCAAAAATAAACAAAAACACAACGCTCCATCTTTACATTCATCCAGAGGTTCACAAGCTCTCCTCTGAAGTCCATTTTCTACGGCGTGCCACTTGAACGAGGATGGGAAGGACATGTCGTCTTTCTTCATCACATTTGTCTGGCTTTTCTCGGCAAAATCTCTCTCTCTCTCTCAGATGGCTGGGCGAGGCCCTTCGTCACAAAACAGGGAAGAAGGGGGCTGTATTAATGCTGGCACAGAGGAGAGGAGGGGGTCAGGGTCCTCAGTTCACACCACAGTGAGTCTGTGTTGATAATACATCAAGATTTTCCCCTCAACCAACCATCTAGATCTCCAGGCAGCACAAGAGACCCCCAGAGAGGAGAGGTCAGGGGGACGACAGTCTATGAGGAAAAATCCTGCTTTCTTTCACTCACACAAGTGAACACACACACTCGCGCACACACACACCCACACTCTCTCTCAAACTGACAGAGTGTTACAGACATAGGAAACACTGATTTGAGTTCACACTCGCTCTCTATGTTGGAAAAGGATTGGAGCCTCTCTGCTATGTCACGTCGTCCTCTTCCTCAGAGCAGTAGTCACGCCCCTGGGGGATACAGAGAAAAACACTTCTTAAAACTGACAAGTAAAAACACAACTGAAAATACATTTATACAGTTAGTCTAAGACATGTCAGGTTTTGTTTAGGCAGGCAACACAGATTGTCATATTCAACTGTTCCTGTAGCTCATTTGGTAGCGCATCATGTTAGCATGGCAAAGGTTGTGGGTTCGAATGCCATGGAAATGTTAAATGCTCTGTTAGTTACTTTGAATAAAAGTCTAATAAATGCTTAAACATAAAACACAACTCAAATCAGACTATTATTTTTGGATTCCAAACTAAAAAAAACGTATCTTTACAAACCTGATCCAAACTAAATGTGAATTTAAATTATACTGATCAAAATCAGATCTTTGAGAATCTGTTTCGGTCTGAACAATCTAAAGTCATTTCCATTTTGGCTGTAATGTTTATACATGAAGTACAGTAAAGCAGTTACTCAGCCGGGCCTGAGGTCACTATATGCTCTTATGTGGTGTACACTACACATTGTAGTGAATGAAAGACTGAGCAGTTTTAGATGTGAAAACAGATATGAGCAGAAGCAAAGATGTTGAGTTTTCCAGTCTCTCCTTCCACACTGACAGCTACGCTCTAGTCTCTGGAGAATGTGTTGATGCGTAAGTGTTTAGCAACTATAGCAACCAACGTAGTTATACTGGATAATGACGACACAATCTGAATCAACAGATGAGATTTAATCATTTCCAAAATGACAGCGCGGGACAGTCTGTCCTAAAGTTTGTATTTATGCGTGCTGTCAAAAGTCTCCCGTGACCCTCTTTTAACTTACATAATTTCAAACGACTCAGACAAAACGTTCAGATTTTATCAATTTCACACCAATTGATCCCAGATTTCCACGGCAACACAAAGCCAGATAAGAGAGCGAGAGAGCGAGATGGAATTTTAAGGAGAAAGAAAAACAAAAACATGTCAAGCCAAAATACATCATTTTATCTGTACGATTTTTAGGGAAGTACCAGACAGGCGACGTTCATGGCAAAGAGACAAGACAATCCTTTCAATGTCACAATTCAGATAAACAAGCATTTCTTGGAAGAGTGGTACATAGTGTACGCTGGCCCTTTAAATTTCTAATCCATCCTTTACTCCTGTGCTTCGTTTCTCTTCTTCCTCACCTTCTCAATCTTCTCATCCAGCATTCTGAAGAATTCCTGCTGACTCTCTGACGTATGTATGCTGAGAGAGAGACAGAGAGAGAGAAAGGAAGTTAGTGGGGGAAGGAGAAGGGAAGCAACAAATACCCCAGAATTTTCCATTACAACAAGAATAAAGTACACACACACACACACAGACACACTGAACTACCAGCTCCTACCAGGATTCAGAATGGCTGGGCAGGAATCATTTTTATACAGACATTACTGCAGGGACCATAAATCCTTGTTACACACACACACACACACACACTAACTGAGCTTTCCTACATAGACACACATAAAACAATATTGAACTGTTCACTTTCGATGAACAAACACTTACATGTATTCTAACAGTCACACGTTTGGAAAACAAAAACATGAATCCTGATGTTTTGATTTATGTGTGTCATACTGTAACCTCAGAGCCTTATAATTTTATCTGATAATACTATATCATTACTTCCATTAAATACATTAGGCAATAACATATTAACGCTTAACAGATCATAAATGCACATGCAAACAGTTATGAATGTTATGAATCACCCCCAAATGTAAGTTCTGTCATAATTTACTCCTCTTCATGTCTTCCAAACCCAAATGTGTCCAAATGTGACTTTTTTTTGCATAGGTATTATGCAAAATGTCGTTATGTTCATAAGATTACACAACACAAATGAATGGGGACTGCAGATCGAACTGAAATTACGTTTTTTTAACCTGAAAACCTCAGTCGCCATTCATTTTATTGCGGAAAATGCAGCTTAGACTTCAGCTTAGTTTTCCATGGAAAAGGAAAACCATCATCGTCGACGACACGTGAGGGTTAGCAAAAGATAAACTTTGTTTCAGGATGAACTATTTCCTGGCCTTTTTTTATTTATTCTTTCATTTAATTACTATATTTTGCTTTGGCAACATTATACAAGAAATAAATCTGCCAAAGAAGCACTTTGACATTAAACGGTACGTCGCTGGACAATAAACACTCATGTTTACATACAATACGTTTTGAAACACGGTACATTAAACTTGAACGGAACATGCAAACTCAGCCCTGAGGGAAATGGACACACTACAATGCAAAACAAACCACACATAATTGACAGACTAAAATCTTCACACTCACACTCACACACACACACCCAAAACAAACAGACACGCATACACACCGTAAACAGACGGGTATGTTTATAACCTCACTCACTTTGTCTTGTTGGCACTGGGCCCGGGCACCTCTTTGTGCTGTTTGGTCCTGTACTGCGCCGAACTCTTCTCCTGAAACACACCCGGAAAGAACACGTTTTCACTCACTACTGTTTAAAACAAAGCCAGATTCAGCCTCCGCTGCCAGTCCCTGGTGGGCCTCCAGTGAGGAGCCCCGTTGGCTATTGGAACGGGTCCAGAGAACAGTTTCTCTGCCTGGAACACAGCGTGATACAGGGGCCCTGGGAGTGACCTTACCCTGACCACTGCTAATGAGATGGTGCCCTGCTGAGAGAGACAGAGAAAGAGAGAGAGAGAGACTCCCTCACTTCAATCTCTCTCTCCCCTCCCATCCCCCTTGTCTGGACGTGGGCATCCAAACACCTGCTCAATCTTTATTAGGCTGGTCTGTTCACACAGGGACACACTCAAACGTTCAATTCAGATCGTTTACAATTCAGTTTGCCTTGATTCTTTGGATTCATAACATATAACACATAATATGCAACTGGAAGGTCAATTAAACTCGACTGTGGCTAACCTACATTAGACATCTGAAAGAACATGTGATATAATAGTATTTTGGATTAAAAAAATTAACATAAAGCTTCTTTTATTCCTAGCAAGCATATTAATATATGACTACCCACATTTACATAACATATATTTTATTCAACAACTTAAATGATGTAATACATGCAAATTGTGTATTATATATGTATTTATATACACATTATATATATATACACATACATACACACACACATTTCTGTGTATTTATGTGTATGTATATACATGTCTTTAAATGTACATGTTTTTGGTCCAAAAACAAAAAGCAAAACGTGTAGAACATGACCTCTTTAAATTGCATGATCGTGTAGAGTTTTATGGTTAAAAAAGAACTTAATTTTTGTTAGCTTATAATGTCTCCTCATTACACAAAACATTAAACCAGACCAAACATCTGAGAGCATTTGAGTGTGTGTGTGTGTGTGTGTGTGTGTGTGTAGTGAGACGCATGTAGGAACTCCACAATATAAATGTGTAATGACGTCTGGTAAGGTGAGTGTTTACACATGACAAAGGAAAATATGTCTGAATTTCCCTCTCCCACATTCCACACAGGTCCGCACACGCATGTGCTGCACAAACACACTTGAAATTCTACACTGAAAACACGCTTAAGGGCCCCAAGTGGCGCGTGTGCAAAAACATTGTAGAGTATGATGCCACAGAAGGAGAATTCTGTGTGTGTGTGTGTCTATCTCACCAGGTTCTCCTGGTTGCGTGCGTTCACTCGCTCCTCTTCTCCTCGCATGTACTTCACCTCCTCCACTCCCTTCATCTTATATTCATCTGCGGTGAAGGAGAGAGAGCGAGAGAGAATGAAAGCGTGTCGGTGAAAGGAGCCGTTCGTGGTAATGACGGAACACAATTACGGAGCGGGAAAACTACAGGAGCTGAGCAGAACATACTTATGTGTGACTCACTAACAAAAATACACACAACAAAACACCATCAACCTCGTTTAAAGGAAACGGTTGACATGGATTTTCATTTATATCCATATCTAAAAAATAAAATGTCTTTTTTTCCTTCCACAGACAAGTTCTGTGTCTAAGCTACTCAGAAATAAAATCCATTTTTATTAAAAAAGACAAGGAACTCATTAAAGTGCTGTAATCTGAAGCCGATGGAATCACACGATGATGTTTCGTGATGAACACCCAACAATTTTAGTTATCCATTGTGTTCTCACGCTCATTTTTGGAGATTGACAGCCCCAGTCGCCCCCATTCAATTTTACCGGCTTAGGCGTTTATCTACAACAGAACAAGGGAAATCATATGGACCACTTTTTTGAAGTTTGTAAGCTCCAGTCTCTATTTACTAACTGTACGGAATGGAGGATGTTTTTGGGTAAACCGTCCCTTTAAATAATCAACTCAACGCTTTATATTTTGCCCTTTGCCAGCTGTCAGAGATTACCCGCAGACATACATTGACTTCCTCATAGCGCGCGCACTCGTTCGCGCACACCCACACGTACATAAAGCTGTCTTTTACTCTGTGTCTAAAAACCAGCATGTGAGGCAATCTCGGCCCACTCGATCTCTGTTTATCTTCACTTCTATCCTGCGTTCTGCCATTTTCTCACTGTGACGCCCTGTCAGTTACAATCATGACAGCTGGAGTGGGCAGTCTGTGAATGTGACTCACTACAGCCCATCCACACATGCACAAAAAGCGAGAAAAGATGAAGATATATAAAGGATGAAAGAGGCGAGCAACACAGTCTTTCACAGCTTGAGGAATGTAAACATGTCAATGCACAAAAGACCATGCTGCAACATGCTGACAAACACACACACACACACACACACACACAGTCAAGATAACAGATTAAACAGGAATGATTTCACACTAATTTAACTCCCAACTTTCATTGATTTTACTGCGGTATGTTACACAAAACAGCACTGAAACCAAACAGCCAGCTAACAGGGAACATTCTCGAAACGTTGGCGAACAATCTGTAAAAGTTCTCTCTCAATGTTTTTAAAACCTTCTTACAGTAATAAAGTTATGTCGTGTGCATCAAAATAATACATTGTTAGTCAAACAGTTTAAAAACGTTTGTTTTAATAGTTTTAATAACATTCTTATAAGTAATGTTAATACAACGTCAAAAGACGTTTTGAACGTTCTTGGAATGTTAAGAATAACATAACTTAATGGAAACATTAGGGAAACGTTCATACAACCTGAAATTGTTACCTGGGAATGCAAACACATTTCACATGCATGTTTACCACACACACACACACACACACACACACACACACACACACACACACACACACAGTAGGATAACAGCATTATTTAAACCTATGAGGAATATCTCTGTTCTAATCCACCTTTTCAGTGAGAGAATCATATGAAACGTGTAGCTGAGAGGAATGACGGAGCGTGGAGTGGCACACCCGAGAGAGACTTCAGTGTGTTCCAGACAGGCTATTTTTGGCAGGAAGATGAGAGGCTCTGTTATGTGGAGATATTTCGATCGGCTAATTAACGATAACAGCATGATGCCGACCTTTAGGAGCTGATGAAGACAGACACTTTCTCTCTCAGCAGAAAGAAACGTGTCTTCTGGAGGCCATTCTTAAATTGTTATTATTCCGTTATGGTGAAGAGAGGATGGGGGCAAAATCAGGAAATGTTGCAAGCCAGATTCAAACTCACACCCTCCACGTGGCTGAAAGCTGCAGAACTTCAGAATGAATCCGTTTGTAAAGCTTTGCTTCAGTAAATGTCCGTTGAGAGCTAGGGAAGAGTTCTGAGAAATTACAGCATGTTGTCGCAGCACATCGAGATGAAAGCACTGCAAACGATTTTAGATTTTACATTTTACATAAAGATACTCATAATTTCCTAAAAAACCGAAAGAGAAACAGCTGCATCACCCAGGGTTATGTCAGACCACATGCACTAATTGCTAGGCCACGGCATCTATTGATACCCTCATCTCTTGACATCATCTCATCTCTTGACGAGATGCTTTCTGACGACCAGGTAATTTAGCTGTCTGGCTGCTCGTTCGGCTAAAATGAAACACATCAGATGACACGACAGCTACACAACAGGTGCACGGCTCCGTCTTCCTGCACTTTTACCTTCTGGTCTAATTTGTGATGTGTTCAGTGCTGAGTGGCATGTCTGTGGAACATGAGTGGGCTGCTTTACTTTTAGAATCCGCGTGGAGAAGCTTGTGCCCTGAAGCGATTCTATAAGTGGGTGTCTGTTAACACAGCGAGTCTACAGCAGGAGACGCGAGTTTGTCAATCTCTCGCTCTCTCTCTCTCTCTTTGATAGTAGGTGGAACAGGATCGCAGAACAGAGGAACGTTACGAAACCAAAGCCGATCCAGTCGGGGAACAAACAAAACATCATGTTTTGCCAGATCTGTATCCCTAAAGCGAAACAAACGACCTTGTCTGATGAACCAAACTTTAACAGGGTTGACTTTTTGATTTAAATAATTCATTTTAGCATAACATTTGCATAAAACACATTACACAAGGCTAACTTGCATTTTGCTGTCAAAACAATTTTAAGTTTTGCCAAAGAATTGAACTGAAATGTTAAAAGAAAAACAGGTGAGAATATAACGATGCAACTTGTGGTCGGTCAAATGTTATTGTCATATATTTGTGGGTATTATATGCTATACAAGAACCTATACAAGTAATAGCAGAGATTCTGGAAACAAGCCCAAAAACACATCCTAAGGCTGCCCATATAAGTGACTTAAAAGTGGCTTATAAAAAGCAGACATGGCAACGGCGCGTTTTGAGCTGCCTGGAGAAACATGACTGATAGCACACGCCTGGTTCAGGATCAGTCGCTGAGGCAGTAACATTTGTAAATAGAACTCTAAACCTCAGACTACATAGTGTCACAGAGATGATCTGTTGCTCTACCGAACTTCGTTGCCGTTGAAAACATCAGATAAACAGTCATCTTGTGATCACAGACACCGTGTTAAGACTTCAAAACATGGCTGTATATAATGTTTCCTCCACAGCCTCAGACTATAAGACGCATGTTCACACACACACACACACACACACACACACACACACACATTAGATGCTTTGTGGGAACTTTCCATAGACAATGACTTTTATACTGCACAAACGGTATATTCTATTACCTAAATCTCCCTACCGTTAAACCTAACCCTCACTGAAATACATAATTTAATATTTTAGAAAAACACGAACACAACACCCACCATATAAACCTGGAGGTCACCTAGTGGCTTTACTGTTGGCCATAGTGGGCGTGTCTACTGCTGGATGTCCTAATGTTATTGGTGGATTGTGCATCACTAGGCATAGCCCTTAAAAATCGGATCAAAAATGAGATCTACGGCTGATAAAAACAAGATGTCATTCTCATTCTACAAGGAATCAGTTTCTGCCGTTTAAAACTTCATTCATTTTTAAGATTCTGGAGAGGAAAGCGTTTGTAAATAAACTGCAGCAGTGCATAAAACATCATATCATAAACAAGGATTATCAAAGCATGAATCGGACACAGAATGCCAACAAACTCCGACACAGTTTTCCACACATCAATTTTTTATTATTTCCCTGCATGTGGGCAGTAACAAATCACTGCAGCTCTCAGATAATGGAGCTCAACTGCTAGAGCAACCAATGGCATGAAAGTCATGGGTTCGAATCCCACACTGAACACACACACTGATAAATGTAAATGCACGAATCGCTTCGGATTAAAATGTCTGCCAGATGCATAAATTCAAATGCAAATATACAGAACAGAGGAATCGCTTACATTAACATGCACTTCTGTATTTTGCCTACACTTAACTACAGTATCTCACTGGAGACAGATCGCATGTATTTCAAAGTCCCACACCCATTGGCGGTACATTGCATCACTGCTCATTTGCATACAGTTAAACTTTACATAGTTTTGTCACATTGAAGGACACGCCCACACTGCACCTTCAACTCGTCTGGCTGGAATTAAACAACTCTCATTGAAAATCATTACAATACGTTGCTTTCCGACCCAATGCGGAGTTAGTGTGAACGCCTCTTTAGACTGGCAGCACGCAAACACTAACACACACACACACACTCTCTCAACAGCTCACTTCAGATCACATGTTATCAGACAGCATATTCTCTGCCTGCTGCCCTGCTTGTTTGTTTTAGGGCAGCTCAGCCTATCCTGTCATTGTGTTTGCAATGTGTGTGTGTGTGTGTGTGTGTGTGTGTGTAAGGTTTGACTAAGTGCTGAATCACAGATGAAGACACAAACACACACACTCACTGCCTGAACACTGACACAGTTTGACTAGTAAACAGTCTGTTGGCACTAATCAAGTCAGGGCGAGATCTCACAGTTCCTAAGAGAGAAGCGGAGAGAGAGAGAGAGAGAGAGAGAGAGAGGAGCTTTGTCCCTCTATTCTATTGATAGAGTTGTTTGACTGACAGCCGGGAAGGGCAATTGAAAGAAGGACATTGGGCTGTCAGCAGAAAGGGAGAAAACGCAAGCGGAGACAGCCAAACACAGTCAGACAGACAGAGAAGAAGAGGGAGTTAGCAATAATCCACAGCAACCAGGTCACAGCTCCATCGCTTCTCCTGTTATCTGGTGAATATAATACTCAAACTGTTGTGGCTGTGCATTTATTTATAACTGCCATATGAACTTGTAAGTCACACACAGACACCGAATGAAAGAACCAGAGGACGAGAAGAGGCAAAAATGCATAACACAGAGAAACAGACGTTGTGTTTGAAATTAAATACTAGCTGATACATTTCTTGTGCTGTATATCGTATACTAGCCACGTGCAAAAATATTACATTTACAAAACTGTAGGCAATATAGGAGCACAGAAATATAAAAAAAGGTTACAGTTACACATCTCGACAGTAAGTTGAAACACGGAGGAGAGCATAAATGATTTACATGTCAAATAAAACATTTATGCAAAATAGAATTTTTATTTTTTTAATCCGATATGATCGCATCCCAAAGGCAGATTTGTTGCGCGTTGTTCCCAGACAGAATATTTGAATATTTGCACAGACAAACCAGATAAAATGTTTGAACGTAGCACAAATCTTTGTCATCATTCTGTAATAGCATATTACCATGAATTGACGAAAATCCTTCATTGCGAATTTGCGAGAGGCCCCATTTTACCCCAATGCTATTACAAATAGGTAAAAGAGACCGAGAGAGGTAAAAAACAGTGCATGAGAAAGACAGAACAGCTCGGGTAAAGGGGAGGGTGCGGAAAGGAGGTAGAGAAGTGGAATGGAATCAGCCCACAGCAGAGAAAGGAAGGAAACAAGGAAAGTGTGGCCCTGAGAACAACGACAGATATGCGAGTGGGAGGGAAAAATGTCAGGGGAGGAAAACGGAGAGACTGTGATCCCACGTCATTCACTTCTCAGGCCGTTCCCCTCCATCTTACACGCTACGAATCCTTAGAGACGGAGAAAAGAACATGGCAGGAAGAGAAGAGAGACAGAGAGAGAAAGGGAGAGCAAGGGTGGGCCGCTGCCTCCTGTGATTGGTTACTGGGTGTTTCCTGTGGATTTTCTGCTGTTTTGCCCCTAATTCTTAATCTTCCATAATCTCTCACTCTCTGACAGATCGCTCACTAAGCGTTGCTGTTATCTAAACCCTTTAAAACATATTTACAGCCTCTCTCTCACACACACAAAACTCACACAACACACACTTGTGGGCATGAGTCACCCACTCCAGCTGATAATGTTATCCTCTCAAACACACACACACACACACACACACTTGCTTGTTGGCACAGATGTAGCTGACAGTCTTTACACAGGCAAACACATCAGTAATAGTCCCTGGAAAGAGACATCCAGGAATTCCCGGAATGAATTCAAGTTCCCAAAACATTGTAAAAGGTTTCTCACAGCTTAAACATAAAAGGACAACTTGAAACGTTTGCGTGACCGTTGACACGTTTCTGTTCTGCTTAAAGTTTACCACAAATCTTCAATGATTGCTAAAAATAATTCATGTTTTAACCAAAGTAATCTCTTAGCTATAACAAATATCTATTTTATCTGATCAAGCTCATCTCAGATATCTTGCTTACCGGAATTACAAAAACAGACAAATCAAACATTTCATTTAGATTTCAGCACACGAGCATAGAGTTGCCCAGCAATGCAAAAGGTGCACTGAAATCAATTTCAAAAAGCTTTTGAAATCCACAAACAAACTAAAATAAAGGAGTCTCTTGAACACTGGTAAATAAACATTACTCCATTATTACATGGTACCCAGTCTAAATAGCATGCCATTAAAATTTGTGCAATAAATTGTAAGCCAATGTGCCTTTTTCACGTTGATATTAAAATGTGCATGCATGAATGCCGTTTGGTTTCATTTACTAATTTTTCCCACAACTTATAGTTCACACAACTAGGCCACATCTACCACAGCAATATTTAATAAATGAAAAGATAATGAATACCGAACGATAAATGATAATAAAAGTAGCTAATGTTAAAGGTGGCAAACATCATGTGATAAGAGTGTTTGTGGTATTCACACTATTATATGAGGTTGTGGGGTCCCCTTCCTCACTATAAACTCCAAAGTATGGTCTCAACCACACCCACAAAGTACATACTTTTAGTGAATAGTACTGGGACAGTAGCCAGAAATACTGACTGAAATGAAATGTGCACCTCTTAACTATCAATATAAGTCCAGGGAGAAATGACATTCTCCAAGATTCCCACGGAAATCAGTCTGATCTCTGCCCTGTTGTCCCTTCATGTTTCCCCTGGATAAACTGATGCGCAGAGTGAAGCTCGAGATCTGATTGGTGGGTTTTTATCAGTATGCAGCCAATCGTCAGTAAAACAGAAGACACCTGTTTGGGTTCCTTAAGTGTACGTCAATGTTTTATAGAATTAAATGTTGGGTATAGGTATGAGAAAACAGCAATTCTGAGGATGTCCCACTTTTTGGTGTAAAAACGTATCTAAATACTGAATGAAGGTGTCCCTAAAAGTCCCTAACATTCTGTAAAACATCTCACATGTACTTGAGAAATCTCACATGTACTGTTCCTTTAAGGGTCTTGCTCAAGACCAAAATGATCACAGTTCCTGGATTCTGATCATCAGTCAGGATCTTTACATACCACATGCACCACCCCTAAACACAGCAATTATCATTATTATTTTTACAGTTTTTTGATGCAAGACTTCTTTACTGTGTATTTCATAACACAGTTGTTTTGATTGTCTTCCTGCATTTACTTGTGTTGGCCCGCGTTAAAAAAATGACCTTACTGTCTGCTAATTCTAATGAAAAAGAGCTATTTGTTCTACATAAATTTGTACCTTCCATATCGGATGATGTGGTGTGTGTACTTTCTAAGGACCAGTGTGACCAGTTAGACAATTCAAGTGAGCACAAACAGAGTTACGTGAAGACATTTTGAGGCCAGTCTTCACTTTCTGACATCTCCTTAAAGGGCTGCTGAAGATTAAGACTTAGGCTTAGGTTTAGGCACTTAGTTGATGATTAAGGTTAGGGAAAAGGCTAAACAATGCATTGTGTCAATTAATGACCTCACAAAGACAGTTGTACAAGCGTGTGTGTGTGTGTGTGTGTGTGTGAGACTGACCCGTGAAGAGGTCTCCGTTGCTGTAGGCTTTGCTCCGGCCCTCTTCGTCAGTGGGCACAGCAGACACCTGCTTAGCCGAGGTGCAGCCCATGGCCTCACTCCTACCCCCCTCTCACCATCTCACCTGAGAACGAAAAAATATATTTAACAAGTGCACACCTTTAAATTCATTCTATAAAACTGGCCAGGCCGTTAGCGTCTCTGCTGCATAGCTGTTATGTCGTAGCGATTACAAAAGACACCAGAGAAAGAAACCACAACTGAGATGAGCCAAAACAGATCCAGACATGCTTTCTCTCAAAGCCTGAAGCCTTACGGATTCCTTTTTTTCCCTTTACTTGCGACTGACCTTTTTAGACAACGTCTCCGAACTGAACCAGAGCCGACAAAAGATGAGCGCGCTCAGAAGCAGCAGGTGCTGTAACGCGTAATGTTTTTTCTGTCAATTTAACAGCATTTTTGGTTTACAGGTTGCGCGACAACGCACAGACTTGATATGGAAATGCCGGTGAATTGCAGACGCAGGTTTGCCAGCATTTTGACAACAGGAATTTAAACTCATGATTCATTATGTTTCGAAAAGAAATTGGACGAGACTGAAACGAATGAGCTTCTCTCTGTAAATATGTACACAGAAATTATTCCATGTATTAATGGAATGGTTAATTCTCTTGACAAAATAAACAGACTTTTCTCAGAACAAACTGTCACAACTAAAGGTCATTTACACAGGATCACAGGATTTTAACAGCATTTGGGTGCTGAAAAGCTGCAATGCGGATGAAAGACACAAAGCTGTTGCAAGTGCAAGTAACACTGTAGCAGATGTGGTACATTTACTAGACAAAGTAATCCGGCAATTTTACTGCAATTTACCAGCTTTCATGTGTTTTCAAGTGGCTAGTGGCAAAGAGATGACAACATCTCCGCATCCAGCTCACACAGGGCTTGAAGACCCCAAAGCGACTGAGGGAGAGAAAATGTGAGGACAAAACAGAGGAGAGGAACATCAAAAGAGCCGGCGACTCCTCCTCCTCTCTTCTCCTCGTTTGAAGTTGACATGAGGGGCCGTGTTTACAGCTAAAGCTCTGCCTTCTGCAGCACGGGGCGCGGGACAAAGCACCAGGTGTACGGGCGAGAGAAAAGTGTGTACATGTGGGTAGGTATGTGCGCACCCATGAGCCTGACGGATCTCTGCTGTTAGTCTTGGGTAAACAAGATCAATGTCTCAAAGCTGCTGAGGTTGGGTGCTCCATCCCATAAAGGCCTGTGAAAGCATAATGGGCCCCAGTAGAGGCCGTAAATGTAATTTGTTCCATTTACAATGAGAAATTGTATCAGTTTTTAACTGAATCCATTCGGGGTTTAACTATCGTAAAGAAATCGGAACATCTGACATTCAAAAATTCCACATATCCCAAAATTCCACCATATTCCACCTGCATCCACTACTGACTCCAAATTCCATTTTAAAGGGACGGTTCACTCAAAAACATAAAACATTTTCCATCATTTACTCATGCTCATGTCATTCCAAATCTATGACTTTTTTCTAGATTTCTAGAGTAACACTAAACAGTCTCAATGGTTTTGTGCCCATACTACGGAAACCAATGGGTGCCGCTGTTGTTTGGTTACCAACGTACTTCAAAGTATCTGCTTTTGTGCTCCTCAGAAGCAAGACAGACATACAGGTTGGGAATGACATGAGCATGAGTAAATGATGGAAAATTTTGACAGTCAATGTGGGTTCGAGTCTGGCTTGTCTCATTTGCAGTTCTTGCTTCGCTTATCACTTCCTGTCCTCTTTAATACAATCACTATTAATAAAGTACAGATAAAAAGAACAGTAAGTTATTACATTCATTTTTGTTTACTTTTTTGTATTTGTCAGATCCAAAATCACAAAGTGACTCAGAGTGCATTTAGGGTTTACGTCTTCCCTGGGAATCGAACCCACGACCTTAGTGTTGCTGGCTAATCCACTATCTACCGGTTCTAGCAACAGGAACTTTTTTGTTACATAAGAGGCAAAGTCTCTTCACACCTCTTATGACAGATATAAACACAAAGCCATCTGGGCACTTGTGTCTGGTATACTTACTCTTACGCAGATAGAATGCTTACGTCTGTGTTCCACGAAAGCTGTGTGTGTGTGTGTTTATAGGAACCTAAATCAGTGTCTTTATATGCATGTTCTGGCTGTGTGCTTTCTATACAGGTCATGTGAGTGTCGTAGGACGGTCACCACGCAGATGTGAAACTGTATCAGTAGGACACATCCTAAATGAAGCGCTTAAACCTGCCGAAATGCACACATTTGTTCTCTGGTGGTTCAGACGTAAACACAGACGTACCTTCCTAAATCCTGCTCACCCTACAAACCGATCCAGTTTAAACACAATGGCATTCAGACAAAAGCCTCGTGACAATATAAACCACTGATTAATGTGTGAGGACATAAATGCATAGTCTACTGTCTAACCATCCGCCATGAAGAAGCACAGCCAAATAGAATCACACCGTACTTCATATAAACACACGTGTGTACACACACACACACACACACACAGCAAGTACACACCCTCAAACATGCTGCAGGGCTGAGAGATGTCTGAGCTACCGCTCACCCTGAAAAACAGGCCGATCAGGACAGAACAAGAACCATGGGAAGCAAAGAGCCAGTCTTTTGAATCCACAATGGGCACGGTACGAACACCAAACCCTGAGGAACTGCTCTGAGGAACCAGAGAGCCCCATCCATCCTTTTATCCCTGACCGACTGAGAAGCCCCTCAATGTAATATTTACTCACCCACAGTCAGACCCCGCATCCCAGACTGACAAGCCTGCACACACGTACACACTAACACACAGTAAACCTCTCAGTGTTGTCTCTTAGTGTTATCTTAGAGCTAAGCACTCTAACTCTCTCACTTTCATCGGTTCCTTCTGTGACGAGCAGGGTGAGTGACAGCTTGAGGGGCGGGGAGATGTTGAAATAACAGCTCTACTGTTTAAGAAGGGAACTCTCTTAACGTGAAGAGAGAGCGAAGTTCTTGAGAGAGAATCAAAGAGTTTAAGTTATGAGCGGCAATTAGAGTGACTGAGGAAGCCAGGAGAGATAAAGCAGTCACTTAAAAGACAATTCCATCCAAAGAGACTAGCCAAAAGAGCAACCCCCCTCCAGCAGCGCTTTGGTTACCAGCCCAGATGAGTCTCAAGATAGTTAAGAACCAATGACATTTGATGTCACTGACATCAAACCGTGTGATGTGGTTTGATAACTGAATGTACGCAATCACAAATTATACGCTCATGTTTGTGTTTAGTGGCCTAACATAGCAACATTGGCTGAACCAATGAGGCAAAAAAAGGCACAGCGTTTATACTTTCCTGGGAATGAACCTACAAATGTCTTACTTATAGCTCTGTTTCCAGTTTAAGCTGGGAGAGGAGAAGGTTTCCTAACAGACAAAATTACACACCAGCTTAAAGGCCAGAATGTAACAAAAACGGTATTGAGCCAATACAATGTGGAAAACTTACAGTAATCTTGCAGTTAACAGAATCGATATCTCCGTCTGACGCCTTGTCACGCTGCACCATCCAATGATCTCACAGGCACAATTGAATCTGACTGGTTTAAAGAGTGACTTCATCCCAAGACAGATGACTTGTGCCTGACACCCTATACTACTGTACACTGTTTCTAAGCCACTATTGTCAGAAATGACTGAATGACTCATACAGTAAATAACGTACATTTCTTATATGACTAGTAAAACGGAACTTTTAAGGTAATGGTTTGTGGCTTTGGAAGAGTACCTATTTTTATTTATACATAAGCATCTTAAAAACAATACACCTTTGTATTTTCCCTTTCTGAGATTACTTATAAGTACCATCTCTCCTGTAGTGAACACACACACACACGCAGGGCTACAGCTTTGTGGAAATTAGCTCTGAGGTCAGGTCTGTATTTTTTCCCTTCCCGTCTGTATGAAGCTAACAAGCGCCTCCTAATTCGGCCTATAAATATTCATTTCAAATTAGAAAACCATCTATTATATACCAATTCTAAGCCTGCTGCAAGATAATGGGCCTGCCTGTTTCCTGTAAGTATACACACACAGCTTCGTGCTCTCTCTAATGAGCTTCTGAAAGTCTCAAATTTAAAATCCCTCCCCCTGTGCAAAACTGATTTGCATCCCTGTGCAGAACATCTACTAATTCGGCAAAATTTGAATTTGAAGGTTCAAAAACATCATTCGTCCTTTTAAACGACATCAGCGCTGTTATTTAAACATTTAAATAAGCGTGGGCAATTGTCTCAGCATGTATGCAAGATGGAACCCTGATGCAGGATGGAATCCACGTTTGACAGATGCAGAGGAGACCGTCTGATCTGTGTCATAACAGGACAGCAATCAGCAGTTAGTCACACGCGCCCTTCAGCCCGACTTCTACCTCAACGGAACAAAAGTGTGACACATGATCAACCTCAAAAATTTACCTTACAGCAACAAACTCTCCTCTGGTTGACTGTATAGCGTCATCGTAACATACAGTGGCAACCCACAAGTTTAAGTAACTTAAAGTTCCATTGCTTTATTTTTTTCCCCAAAATTTGGCTGCTTCGGAAACAGTTCACCCACAATTCTGTTGTTCTAAAGCGAGTTTATTTTCTTTCCTCCACAGAACATGACGTTTGGCAGATCTGAATGTTAGAGACTGAGTCAACATTCGGTTTGATTGTATGGAAATAAAAAGAGCAACATCTACATTATTCAAAATGTGTCATATTGTGTTCTGTGGAAAAATTAAAGTTATGTGGGTTTGGAACAACATGAGGGCGAGTACATAAAGACTTTGCTGGTAAGTTAGTATAATTTTAGTGCTAAGAGTTCAAATGTACATATACACACACACATATATTGTTTTTGGATAATTGCATTCGGTGATTGCATTAAAATCACACACAGCTTAAGGCTTAAGAAGAATTAAAATATACTACACCTGTCAGACGTACAATTTGTTTTTAGTGCTAAACAGACTCCTTTTACGTTCATTGTTGTGATATGAACATTCTGATAAACATCTATGTGTTCCAGTAAGTAAAGAAAGTCACACGCGTCCGCAGATGATGACAGAATTCGCTTTAACCACTAGACCGCAAGTTGCAACTCACACACACACACGGAACCCCACAGGAACCCCTCACTTAGACCTCCCGTAACTATGGTAACCCTTCTTCGCTCCCCGAGTGATGTCACCCTGACATTGCATCATAACCCCATGAGCTAATTGGGTCGCTTTTCTCGAGTCCCACGAAGCGAGCGGGAGAAACTGCATAAAACAGGCAGAGATGGGAGTCTCGCTTGAGGGGAAGTGACCGAGAGCAGGACCCGCAGGCGCTATTAATAGCCATTCAGTCAACAGAACAAAAGCCATATGTGCGCAGAGCATCACGCGCTGCTCATGGATGAGAGAGAGGGAGACAGATGGAGGCGTCAGACTGATGAGAGAGAGAGAGAGAGAGAGAGAGAGAGGTACAAATCCGACCATAGCTTTCTTTCAGACTAAGAAACGCGCACACACATACAGTTTTCTCCAGCCTAAATCTGTGCACACAAAAGTTGAAGTCATGCAATTAAAAACACAGTGACAGAACGACACACAGCTGCGTCCAGCTGCGCCATATAGAGACAGAGGGCGCATTGTCTGCCCGCAGGGCACCACACACACACACACACACACACACACACACACCCAGGTGTCTTTTTGTTTTCATAGCTTCCAGTACAGCCTTGTTCAAATATAAAAACGTTGCGAATCTGGGGATAAATCAGTACACGCCCATGCAACATGAAATCACCTTTTGCTTCACCTATCTCGCCTATCCCTGTGCTGCGCGCTATTTCCACGGGTTGTTGTCATTTGAGCACTACAGGACCCCCCCCAAAAAATGTTCCGTTCATTTTGGATGACCAGACATGCTGTCTGGATTCGCAGCCCGCTAGGTTTCAAAACGCAAGCCACGCCAGCAAGCAGTCCACAGTTTAAACTGATCATACACAAAAAGAGAAGAACCAGTCAGAACCAACAGAAGCCGCAAACAAGGAGTCGATTCGCCAAAGACCAACAACAAAGAAAAACAATCGGTTTGTATTTAAGAATCTACATGAACGCAGCCCGAATCACGCGCAAAATACTGTTCAAATGCATTTGTATGACAGTAAAACACTCACTTATCAGATGCGTCCCGCGCGGTCCTCTGGCGGCGGCTCACACACGCACGCACGCAGACAGGCAGGCAGGCGGACGGGAATAAACGCTGCGTCTCCAGTGATGTGGACCGCTGCTTTACACACCGCACTCCTGATTTGCTCGGAGACTTGCAGCCATCTTGGTAAAGCTGTGTGGCAAACCAACCAGATGCCGAGACGTAACGGAGGAGGAACTGGTCAAAAATCCTCCACATTTCTCCACATCAGCCCCGGTTACACGTCTCAAACTAATCTTTTAAAAATATTGCTTTAATGAATTGCTCAAAATACTAAATATATTTATTATTGGACCAATAATATTCCGTACTACCTTTTAATATGTATTTTATGCTGTTGGTATTATATATGGTATTGTATGACAAAATAAATGTATTACATATATATTACTGCATATAATATAAAGACACTGTATTATTTATATGTAAATGTTGGGGTACGATAAACTAGTCAAATTAGTCATTTTTACTGGAATAGTGTAACGTTCAGTTTTTTTCTCGTATATATTATATAAAAGAGGGGTAAAAACATTTTCCTATTTTATTGTGTTTTTCCTATTTGTATGTGTTATGTTTCACTTGATTATGTCTATGCTATCCATTTTCCAATAAAACACGAGACTTATGGAACAACCATATTAAAATTATTAATCAATTTTATTGAGCTTATCACGCTTCATGCCTCCAGGCACAATATTCCAGTCCAATTGCGCCCTCTGGCGGACCTTTCAGAAATGCTTTGCATGTCTCCTTCATCCTTAGGGAAAAATCTGTCACTGACGTGCAAAGTCGTCACCTCTGGCCCCTTAATGCTTTCTTTAAAAGACAGACGTTATCATATCGTCAAAAGATATATAATAAAGTCATTCGCAGGATTGAATGTGTAAGACCATTAAACACTTAATGCGGAAAGTCGGAAGTTCTGAAAAGCAAGCCAGTGGTTTCTCATGTTCTCCTATTTAGGATCACGAAACCCATTTCTCACGAAAGGCCCGGGCTGATTCTCGTGTAATTATAAAAAATAAACATAACATTCAAACGTACATATACACTTATTCATTCCATAAACGTCTTATTCTCATTTTATCTGCCGATTAAGATCCTGCAAACTGAGACAACAGTCGAGTGTTAATCCTATTGCAAAAAAAAGCAATTCATCACAGCCATTAAATGAATCAATCCTTCAGATAATGAATCGCTGCTGAAGATTTGAACCTGCGCTTCAATTATCAGGCAACCCATCTGAGAGAAGGAAGACAAAACAGGATAGGAGTGATTGTGGGTAGAGAGAGAGAGAAAGACAGGTCATGTGTGGGGGTCTGGAATACAGTTTTTCAGTCTTCACTTAAAATTAACGGGTTAAATCAAAGAGAATCAGAAAGAAGCCCCTGAGAACTGGCTGTAGATTTCCTCATAACATATAACTGACGTCTCAGTCTAGCCATGGCGGGGACACACTAAGCACAGACGGAGCCAGACAGGAATGTCAAAGCTCATCCTTCTCCATCTGCTTAAACGCTTCCAAGTCCTCCTGCCAATCAGCCATCAGCGAGTCCACCGATTGGCTGCTGGAGTCTCCGTCCGCCACAGGCTCCTCCCCTGCGTCCTCGGAGACGTCACCGCCGAGTCCCTCCTCAGGCTGAACTGCTTCCTGTCGCTCAGCTGTCTGTTCCTGAGAAGTGACCTGTGATTGGTCGAGAGGTTCAGAGGACACAGCACTGTGGTCTTTCTCCTCAGAGGAGCAGTCCTCTTCCTCTGCGCCATCTGTGCCTGTGACGAAAAGGGGTTGGTTGAATAAATGGCCAATCAGATCCAATCTTGATATACTATTATGGCGAGCAAAAGCCCATGGTAGCTTGATCACAATTGTAAACATACAATTCATATTTGAGCATTAATATCAGGTGGGTTTGATGCACAAAGGAAAATCCAGGGAGGAGAGGTACTTACTGCCATCCAGGAGGGCGCCTGGAAGGGCTTTCCCTTTAAATATAGCTTCTGCTCATCCACGAATGGAAGGAAATAAGAGAAGCGTTGGAAAGAGAACAGGTACAAACACAGTGGGAAGGAAGAACAATCAGAAAGGAATGAAAACAAAAGACACAACATGCACCACCTCTCACCATTTCCTCTATTCACACCCTAAATGTATTTTTATATATAAATCACCTCATATGGAAAATTGAGTGCGAATAAATCTCTCATAACGTCTCATTCATTTCCCAATTTCATTGTAGGTGGAGCCGCACAATGACAATAAAGGCTTTCTATTCTATGTCTCATAGTGTCTCATAGTGTCTCACCTCTGTCTCTTGCTTTATCACTGAGCAGCACCTCCACCTCCCTGTACTCCTTTAGAGCCTCCAACAGGATGTTCCCCTCCTTGTGAAACAGGAAGAGGAGGGGTAACGTGACATCATCAGTGTTCCGCCCATCTCCTGCCATCTGGAATAATGGTGCAGTGTCACTGCTGCTGCCCTCGTTATCATCTGAACAACAACGATGATATGAAGAGGAAAAACACAGTTCATGACGTTGATTTATACTGAACAAGACCAAAGAAAAAATACAAACAAAACAATTATAATCAGAATAACACAAATCAGAACACAAAACAAACACACAATTCAGAAAACTCACAAGGAATTTGTTGTGGTTTACAGGAGCTCCGTGTACTTACACACATACAGTATATACATAACACAAGTAATAAAATAAATACGTAGAATTAAAAATAACTAATAACTAAAATAAATCATCTAAAAAATACACATAAAAACATGTAAATGGGAGAGTTATGAAATGTAAGGAATAAAGATAAATATGTATTTACATAATTATTAGTTAATTAAGTAATTATTATTAGTTCAGTTCTCCTTGACATTTTAATGGGAGATGTAGCAATATCGGTACGTGAACAAATGTTCAGATGCTTTGAATGAATTGCTTGATCCGGCTCACAAAACTTTGTTCTCAAAACATTTCTCACCGATGACGATGCCTCCGATGGCCCCGGCCTTCTGAATGTGTCTGGCTTTCTCTGCAAACATGCACTGGCCCCTCTGCAGCAGAGCGATGCGGCCGGCCACGATCTCACCGTTACTCAACTCTGAACAGCCGTTATAGGGCTCAGCTACAGTTACGAACCCACGCACCTGAGGGAGAGCGATGAAATGAGAGCGGAATATCAAATACTGCATGACTAATAGAAATTCGCACCCTTTGGCAAAAACAAAACACTGATACGGAACAAAAAGTAAGAAAGGGTCAAGGTCACTGTTATCACTCTAACCCCGGAGCTGCTTTTGGAAAGATCCATTCCGAACTGCGCGGGCCCCGCGGTCAGTACCACTCTGCCGAAAAAGGGGTGTGAGACGATCTGAACAGCCCGTGGAGGCAGTTGCTCTTTCTGCTGCTGGCTGGAGAGCTCCATCATCTCCTGCATGAAGCGCATGCCGTCCTCTGCAGCCACTGCACTCACGGCCTGCGGAGGGGGGAGGGGTGGACTTTACAGTCAGTATACCTTGGAAGTTAGCGTGCTAAACAGGGGCTTGCTTGGTCTGTGCGGTACCTGTGCTGCATGCTGGACGAGTTGCACTCTGCCATCCTTCAGGTGGATGAGACTCACACCCATGCGTCTCAGCAGCTCCAGGTGTTCAGGGTTATTGGCCATGAAGTCCTGAGCCCTCAGTGGAGGACGGCCCATACCAGGCTCTCTGCGGCAGGATAGACAATTTAGAAGATTCCTCCCTCCCTTCAAAGCCACACCCCCTCCAAAACCCGACACATACATACATACTTTGACAGGCAAACAGGACATCCTATCATAGCATTCGGTCTAAAAGCAATGATTGGACGGACATTTTATAGTCTTGCCCCTTATTAAACCGCTAAGTGAATGCTAGCGGGATGCCAAGAGACTTTTAACCAGCAGAAAAAAAATGTCTAAAAAATCATCTATCCTGCCATTAAGAAGGAAATTTAAAGACCAATTTTTTAGAAGAGCAATAGCACAACTCTCCTTAGTTGGTTGATTTGAGGTATATGTTTGTAGAACAAACATGTAGGGTGAGATATGCGCTTAAGTGTACTTGTTTAAATTTGTAACTTTAAGTACGAGTAACTCTTAAAGATGACGTTTTGCTTAACTTCGATAGCTCTGCTATTTTTGTAACCTGCTACAGAATCATGACACGGTCAAATGACTTTCTCACCGATTGAGTGCCGGGCGTGGACAGCTCTTATCAACAGCACTCCTGATTGGTTCACGAAGATTCCGTGGGAAGGCGGGGTCAGGAAAGAGGAGGCGGGTGTTAGGGCAAGTCCACTCAAAATTTGAGTCATCAAGCTCTTCTAAAGCCTGGGGTGACGGAATGATAAAAATATCAACATTTGGTTTGAGAACAATTACATAAAAACAGAGATGTTCTTGTGAAACTTCCCATTAATAAACTTAACACTGAGAAGTAAGCATGTAGAAGTAAGCAGAACCGTTATGTGCTAAGGTGCAGTACCATATTGTTAACCACAGGGGGAGCTCGTGAGTTTGAGGCTGTAGAGAGGGAGAGAGGGAGCAGATGCGCTTCGGTGGTAAAGATATAGTCTTCTACATTAAAAGGCAAATCGTCCTCTTCGGCAAACAACAGGAAAAGGTACTTAAACATCTCCGCCAAGAAAAAGGAGTCCATACTGAAAGAGATGGGCAGCAAATAAAAAAAATATACACGCAGTAGAGTCTAGACAATTTAACTTTCAGTCATATAACGATAGAACTTTGTTATTTATGTATTTACTTAGTATGTTAACACTCTTTTCTTTTAAGCCAAGTCAAACTGTACAATATTATTACCCATAAACCACTTCTTAACTCTCCACACAGCCCTGCTCTTACCGGTCCTCATGACTCCCCGTCCTCACATCCTTCATTGCAGCAAAGCCGCAGGGAACCCGAGCGAAGCGGTTCAGGTTCTCCAGTATAGTGCGCCCCGCCTCCAGGTAATATGGATCTTTGGTGGCCTTAAAAAAAACCAAAGGACACTCTCATTTAAAGGTACAGTTCACCCCAAAATAAAAACTCTGTTCCTTTATTTCTCTCTCTTCTTTCTTGCTTTCTTTTATCTTTTCTTTCTTTCACAGAACGCATAAGAGATTTTAAGTCAGTCTTACATTCTCAGGCCCCATTCACTTTTATTGTTGGGAAAAAAAGTGCAACATTCTTAGAAAAATGCTTCATCTTGTGTTTCACAGAGGAAAAGAAGAGTCATACCGGTCTGGAGCAACACGAGCATTAGTCACTCATATTATCTTCAAGGTTTACGACAGTAAAGTAGCAACATTTATGGCTTCAGGGCTTGAATGAAGAATAGCTTTTAACAGGAATCCTGTCACATCATGATAAAGACACATGCAACAGCAGCAATGCAACATGAAGTGGTCGCATTTGCTGGATGAGCGCACTCAGTACCTTATAGAGAAAGTAGGTGCTCTCTGCAAACTCTGGCCGCAGGGGATGTTGGGCCCAATGAACTCTGAAATCAGTGGTGAACGCCTGACAAGACGACATGAGAGAGACAGTCAGGGGGTGGAGCTAAGTCACGGAAAGTTTGTAAGCCACAGACAGTGATGACATTCAAACACGCCCCAGTCAGACAGCAGAAAAAGAGGATGTACGATACCTCAGGGAGGAAGTTGTGTTTTTTGGTGACTTGATAAAGCATTTCGTGCGTCTCAATGGCTGGACGGATATCTCCTTTTAACACCTGCAAAACGCAGACAACAGAACCCTGAAGTTTGCATATTTCTGACACAGAAGGAGGGAGACAACTGGCACACTTATTTTTGCACCTGCAACCCAGGAAAGAAGGCAAGCAGCGAGTCCATCCAGGTGCGGGCAGGAAGCAGGGGTTTGTGAATGTGGACGTCCAGCAGCAGAGGAGGTTGGCTGATATACTTCATTATGGAGGCGTAGTGCTGCAACATTTACCAAATAATCACGAAACATTAAAACAGATAAGAGGAGGACAAGACACACAGGCCTGTTACATCACTGGCAGAGAGGCAAAAGAGGCAAATGCATTTGATTTGAAGCGTGCAAAATTACATCAGACAGGATATAATGTCATGCTTAAAGTCTAAAGTAAACGCTTCTTAAATTAAATTGAAACAGGATATTTAAATAGAATAGATGTTAGGTATCTCCAACACATTTTGGAAATATTAAAAGTATTGTACTATTGTGTATAAAGTATTGTGTTGTATTAATACATATTAATACAATAATAAACTATAATAATCAAAAAAGACAATTATGTCATTCATTTGGTGTATTGTCGAACCATGTAATTAACTTAATTCAACATTTTAATCAATTGACAGCCCTAGCATGTGCTGTCAATCAATTAAATTGTTTAATGAATTAAATCCATATCATCTAAAAAATGTACTTAAGAGATTAGGAGGTACTCACAGTGTTAAAACGCTGCAGAAACTCATCATCTCCTAGTAATATATAAGCCTTCATCAAGTACTCATAATAGGAATCTATGCCTGCTCCAACTCCACTATCTGTGTAGAGAACAATTACAAAAACAGCACAATGTAAACTCTGACCACCATGTCTTTGTCTCTGCGTGCACACATGTAGGGCTGTTTTGGTCTCACGTTTGAGAGGGTGTGGTCACACTCACCCCTGCGCACCCACTCTCCTGAATGAATGTTAATGGTTGTTCCCACGAGATTACTATTCCTCTGTCTCTTTTCCCAAAGAAAGTCCAGCGCTCGTCTCGCATGAGCCTGTAAACAACACAACAAAGTGGCAACACCTAAATACTGGCCTATTTTAAAAGATGAGTCATCAGATGTCTCTTTTATTACACACAATGAAAACATTCCTGACCTCAAAATACTAATCATAGAAAGCGCGCTGTCACACCAACGTTTCCCGTAGTTATGTAGAGGTTATGTAAGGTTCGGTCAAGAGAAAAATGTGCTACATTCTGCAGATTGAACGCATGCTAACATTTCAGAAATCAACAATCTGAGGCTAGTACAATTCCATGCTTGTTTTTTGTGCAACAATTTCATCAGTATTTACCAGACCTGATCTTAAAGGTAGGGTAGCTAGTTTCAGAGAGGCTAGCGATATTAAACTACCATTGAAAGCAGAAGATTAAGTTCTTTGTTCAAAACGCTGAGCGCTCTCCAAAGCCACGCCTCCTCCAAAATAAGTATATTATGTAATGTTTTCAAACTCAGACTGAACGCAATGATTGGAAAATTTTATGGTCATGTGCTTTTCCAGAAGATAAATACAAATAGATAAATGAATTTAAACCCTTTTCTTTAGTGATATCTAGCTTGATGTGAAGAGATTTTTAACCAGTGTAACAAAAAAAATCACCTTTCCTGCCTTTAGCTATGCAGCTCAACATGAAATACGTACATTATGTAATATTTTCAAATAATTCTCATATGAACACAGAATTTGTGATTCAGTCTGAACTGCCATTTAAAATTAGATTTGTGACACAACGTTGTGTTAATTCGTTACCTCAAATGTAGGGTCCCCAGTAAACCGGCTCAGAGCTGCGAATTCCAGTATCATTGTACCAGCACAGGCAGTGCAGGTGTCCGTTTCAGTGCCTGTACGGGTCTCGGGTCCTCTGACGCCATGACGTAGATTCACCTGTGAAAGCAACCAATCACAGGTCAGAGTCATCAATCACATTTAAATCTACGGAGAACAATAACATTAAACAAGGTCATCAATACAAGCCTATTTATAACTGCAAATGAGGTTGTTTATTCTGTAAATACAGTACATGGCAAAACTGCAGGTTAGTAAATAAACCAATGGCAACAAACGTCATGCAATAAGACCAGCTGACTCCCCTAAAGCAGTCATAAGCCATCAACACACGATTACCATGACAAACACAGCCAAACAGAGATTCGAGATTATTCAAGTTTACTGCCTCAGGTTTATTTGTCTCATACACGGCCATATACTGTACAACATTATAGCAACAATGCTATGTATGACTGTCTCCTCTTAGTTTGCAATAAAAAATAACCTTAAAAAAATTTGACATGAAAGAAAACTAGAAAATGAAGGTTAAGGAAATAAAGATTTAATGAATAATAATATATAATCGAGAGATAAAAAATGTAATAATAAAAATATAATAATATGAAACATGAATATGTCCATGCGTAAAAAAATAATGTTATATGAATATATTCATGCAAACCACTGCAAGACTGCCCCAGGAGAATATAAGAGACACATATATTTCAACCAATCATATTGCTTGTGCATGTGCACGTGTGTGATCACTCACTCTAGGGTAAGGCAGGCCACTGCTGGTGTTAAATGCAGGGAGCAACCTGAGCCCGAGATCTTTGGCCATATGCAGCAGCTCATCCTGGTACCAAAGCATCCGACCGTTTTCTTTCAGCATGATGGCCATGGAGTGACCCCCCAGCAGTCCACTGCGGCAACAGAAAGCGTTTACCTCAACCAAAATGATCACAATATACTGTATCCTTCAAACCGTTACTATTTACAACTGAACAAATATGTGCCCCCCAACATGTGTATTAAAGCTGCAATCCGTAACTTTATTTGTTTAAAAAAAAAAAAACCAGTCCACAACTAATCAGCGTTTAAAGCGGTCTCCTTACCCCGATTCACAACTGTACGTTTATAATAATGATTTATAATTTAAGCTGTCAGGTCCGAAATGTCAGTTTGGCTTCATGTGACTTATAATACAATATACATACAGAAAAGTTTGTGAGGTAACCTGCAATTTTATGTTTCAAACAGAGATGGTGGTAGAGCCAAGCATTACGAATTGTAGCTTTATGTACCGAAATGCTCTTCAGAATTACTCACCCCAGCACACGGATATTGGTCTCAAATACGGACACCACGATGTCATTATCCAACCGTACGTCAGTCACTACTCTCCTCACTGCCTCCTCAAACTCCACCGTCTTATTCAACAGCTGTGAGGGCGTCAGAGCCGGCGGTAAGCAAACAACCTCGGGTGTGTGAGCATACACATACATGCAAATGACCTAACTTACCGCAAGAGTGTCAAGTGTGTCAATAAGGGTGAGGGAGAACCTGAGGGAACAGGAACACATTCTCTTGTTACAGCGGTTCTTTTGGTTCTCCAGTTTTTACACTTCTTTATTTTCTCTATAAGTGACCTACTTCCCCAGGGCATCATCTATATCCCCTCGACTGGGCTCCAGTCCGCGCACTCGTCCACGGCAAGTCAAGGGCATCAGTTCGTCCGCAGGGTACGCGTGGTCCTTCAGAAAGAGAGATGAACGAGATGAAACCCGACAGTTGTTATCTACATGCTATAATCTGCCCTCGTTTACCCAACCCTCCTGTGCGCGCATTTGCTTGTTTAAACGAAACAGAGCTGTCACAATGCTAAGCACACACAATTATACGCTAACAAGTTGTTTGATTTGCAACCTGTTCTGCCCCGCAAATTCTTTGACAGGGGATTTAAAGTGTCACGTAAAACTACAAAAAAGAGAGACTGATGGAATGATAACGTTAAGAATGAGACACTACAATTATGCACCTAACAGAACCACAAGCAGTAATTAAAATACTGTGTACATACCATGTAATTCTGATAAGCATGGTCAAACATTTCCAGAACTTGGTTCCTGCGAAGACGCAAAGCAACGTCAGAAAGAATATATTTATGATTTACAGGTCAAGTCATCTATAACTTCTATTACTTTCGAACCGTATTCTCACCTCAGTTTGCTCTTCTCCTCTCTGGTCAGGGTCTCAGACAGCCCGATGGAGGTTCCCATAAAAAACAGCAGCCAAAAAGCAGGCAACATTTTTAGAGAATAAAGCATCCGCAATCCCCACATCGCATGAATCCACAGGTGTCAGGATGGATCGCTCACCATCACACTGATGAAGGCTATGGTCCAATACACCCAAAGACACCCTAAGCAGGTGCCTGAAAAACTCTTGACTGTCTTACAGGAGTTGATCCATCATTTCCAAATTCAATGGTAAAAAAAATTCAAGCGCTATCTAGGTATCGGCTTTATCTACAGTACATTACTTATCTACAGTACAGTACAATATATTCAAAGGCGCTGTTCTGTACCTGGTAAAGCTCCAGTTTTTATCTAACCATCTCACGTGGATGGATGAAGCTCTGGTACATTTCTGAAATGCTTTTCAGTGTCTAGTAAAACTTGATTAAGAAGGTGAGACAGATCTAACTAGTCACTTTTTTATCCTAACACTTCCTTCTTCTTGCCCCACCTGCCTGTCACCTTAATAACACGCTGGCATCCATGTGACACGTTGGCATGCTACCCTTGATTGATTATCAGCCATACAACAACAACAACATCCCTACAGATCCCCAGCTGAGACGGGCTCTAGAGGAGCTCCAGATGGGGCCATGGAAAAAGATGCTTTGTTGTTAAGAGCAACCATCACTATGGGAAACACGATCGGCAGTTTCATTTACAAACAAAATTACTTAAATCTCACCCTAAAGGTTTAGAGTTGGAAATCTTAGATATTCCCAGTTTAGATATTCCCAAAATCGGAGACAGTTCTTAATTCCATTTTCGTGGTACTGAAAACAAGTTTACATCTTAGGATATGCAGTTGCGTTACGCAAAAACGTTCAGAAAATCTAAAAAATGAACTGTTGTCAAGGCGATTCGCTGAAAAATGCGAATTAACTAATCATGCTTTGTTGTTTAGCTCACCGGCTAACCCGTCGTGACAGCTCGTCTTTGTACTACAGCTGTTAATGAGCGAAAAACGATGATTTCATTAGCAAAAAGACCATCTTAAAACTGTCCTTCGTCCAGCCACGAGGGAGCAGGATGTTTTATCGTCTCTGAAACAGCAATACATAAAAACCCCGTGTACGAGTAATCTTGTCAAATAGAGTAAAACGGGTCAGGGTCCTCTCTCTCAATCGTCAACTGAATGACGATCAGCCAGCTAACGCCAGATCATAGGCAGACGTCAACATCCGCATCCGGGTAACACCGAGTACACGCCCTATGAGCGGCGTTCTGAGAAAACAACTACATTTCCCAGCATGCATCATTAAACAAATAGAGTGTACGCTAACGTTTTAAGTTGAATGTCCGTAATAATGTTTTTTTTTTTTTGATAATTTATTTCTATTTATGCATGCATATAGAATTAAGAAGGAGAAACTGCACGTAGAGTTACAAATGGATGGAATTCATACAATGATGTTGGGTCATGGGGCAGAAAAACATATTTCACAAGGCTATTAATATCAGTATCGACTCCAACCCCTTTTACTATGTTACTTTATTGATTATTTTTTGTGACCATTAAAACCACATTTCCCAGCCTGCCTTCGCAAGCGTGCTTTCACATGACTTTCTCGTGCTGTGACGTCACGGGCAAAACAGCAAACTACAGTGCTCGACGGAGTGACGAGCGATTTAAATACTGCCCGAGGACTAAAAAAGCTTTTACAGCTCGCAGGGAATGTAAGGTAAGCTATGAATTTATTGTTAATGTAAAATGACAGAGTGACTTAAAACGTTCATTTGTCGCGCACGCTAACAGTCATCAAAATAGATCTTGATACGTTCCAGATCTCTGAATATATTAAATAAATAACATGTCATTTCCACGGCTTTCCATTAGCAACCCGTAGTCTAAGATTGTGTTTCAATATGTTGCTGTTAATGCAGAAATGTCTCGCGCTGTGGAAAAGCTCACTGGACTCGTGGCAGCTACGTTTACACCTCTGACCGCAGAAGGGTAAATATTAAAACCTCCACTGAGACATGCATGCGGTGCAGTTCTCGGATCATTGATCTGTTGTTTATTTGGTGTTGTTTTCCAGAGAGATTAATCTCTCTGTGATTGGGCCATACGTTGATTATCTTACGGAGAAACACGGTGTCAAGAAGGTGTTTGGTAAGTCAGTTGTTAAAGCATTCTGCGATTTACACAACGTGTTTTTTATTCAATGAAATCCTAACGCCATTTCCCAGTAAGGCAGCAAGAGAAATCGAGTAGTGGGTGAATAAACACCGTCTTGTTTTTTGAAGTAAATGGCACAACAGGTGAAGGATGTTCTCTCACTGTGGAGGAGAGAAAGCGTCTCTCTACAGAATGGTGCGTACAGGGCAAAAACAAGTGAGTCTTAACATGTTTATTCATAGATGTTCTAACGAAATGTACTATTGCTTCAGGAAAAAAATCTTATTGTGACTGTGTGTGTTTGTGTGTGCAGACTTGAGCAGGTCATAGTTCATGTCGGCTGTATGAGTATAAAGGACTGTCAAGATCTGGTAAGCACACGTCTTTCTTTCTTTACGTGGATTGTATGCAATCGTTTCATTCGCATTACCCGGCTAACAAGTGTGGGTTGTAAGAATGTTTCCGTAATGTTTCCATTAAGTAACAAAAATGTTCTTTCGAAAAATGTAGGAATGTTCAAGACGTCCAGTTTTTAGGCGTTGTATTGACATTATTACTTGGTTATAAGAGCGTTCTTCAAATATTTTTAAATTATGTAACATTTATGAAATGTTTCACTAATTACTTATGAATGATGTTTTTTATATGATATATAACGTTAGAAAATTTTTACTGCAAGAACATTTTCGATAACTTTTAAAGGACATTAGCCAATGTTCTAACAAAGTTCCCTATTAGCTGGGTTTCTGATTTATTTCATGGGTGCCACTTTTCTCAATTAAATTCTGTGTTTTCCCAACATCACAGCCTGTAAAAACATTATTTTGCTGACTAATTGTTTTTGTAGAATTATTTCTGGAACAGAAATAAGATTTCTGTACAGATAAACAGGTAGTTCACTCCTCGTGACTATTTCAAAATGCTGAGTGGATTTTTTCGCATTTCCTGCAGGCTCAGCATGCTGCCAGCATAGGGGCTGGTGGCATTGCAGTGATCTCTCCTTCGTACTTTAAACCCACTAATGCAGGTGTTTTAATTCAGCACTTTCCTTCTAAAATAGTCTTCATTGCTTAATTTCTATATCAATTTAAAACAATGTATATTGGACTGAGCTTCCTTAGGTCCACAATAATAAAAAGTACCTTCCTCTTTTCACAGAGGCTTTGAGGATGTTTCTAAAGGAAGTGGGCGCCTCTGCTCCAGACCTTCCGTTGTATTACTATCATATTCCAAGCATGACTGGAGTTAACTGTAAGCACAGCACGTCCCTCCCCCCCACACACACACACATCTTCCTTACTGCCATTCAAAACACAGACGACTTTAATTACTGAAATTGTGCAAATGTAAAAGATTAACTTGTAGATTCACCTTGTTATTCTTTTGTGCCTCTACTTGACTCATCTTTTTCTCTTTTAGTGGAGGCAGGAGATGTGCTGAATGGCATTGAGAAGATGATTCCCTCATTTAAGGGAGTGAAATTCTCAGGAACCAACCTGCGGGATCTCGGACAGTGTGTCTGTTACAGCCAGTCCCACAACTGGTCTGTTCTGTATGGAGTGGATGAAGTATGAAAGCTGTTCACATATTCATGTACTACATTTATTGCAGTAACGCATTATCAGGATATGTAGAGTTTGTATAAGGCCTCTGCAGTGATGGAGAAGCAGAACTGCAGCAGATTTTACAATCACAGCATTGCTGGGGCGTATAGCTATGTGCTGTTTACAGTAACATCAAGGGTACCGCATTTAGTTTTTCCTTCAATAACAGCCAAAAATGCTTAAAAGGTTATCAGGAGCGAGTCGTATAATGCGGATCAGTTTGTAAAGTTTTAATGTCCTTGTAGCTTAGTTGGTACAGCATTGCATTAGCAACACAAAGGTTGTGGGTTCGATTCCCAGGGAACACACATACTGATAAAATGAATAGCTTAAATGCACTGTAATTCGCTTTGGATTGAAACCACTGCCAAATGTACTAAATGCCAGTGGGAGGAATAGAACCACATTTACATCTAGATGATCCTTGTTTTACAAAGAACACAAACCCAAGGGTGACTTTAAAGGGGTTTGATCAGTGCCGCTTCTGGGGGCGCAGAAACAAATACGCGGTTCTTGTATTTCACAGATGTGGGCAGCATGAAACGAGCCTACCATTGAAAATCATTTGTGGTGTTAACTTGTGTAAATTACATCCGTGCTTAATGCTTTTTTGTGCTTTATTTGTGCTGCAGCAACTCTTGGGAGCTTTGGTGCTGGGCGTTCACGGGGCTGTAGGCAGGTAAGTGTCAAAACGGCACCTTTAGGCCTCCGCGTTAAGCAGGACTCATGCTGTTTAGAATTTCAACACCTCTGCCACTTTTTCATGAAATATGACATTTCACATCATCCTCCCATGTGACGTCAGTCTGGTTTCCTAATTTAACCGAGGCTGATATATTGTGACCATGTTGCAATAATCAGTTATCTTATCAGGTGCTTAGTTTTTGATGAGACAACTGGTTCACACATATGTTTAAGGTTCTTGTTATGGAGATTGACTTGACGAATGATTCCAAAACGATGCCTGTTGACACATTCTGGTAACTGAGCAAGCTGAAAAAGGTGTAAAATTTTAAAATCCAATCAAGCAACACTCTCTCTTCTCTGCAGTACATATAACTACCTCGGCCGCATAGCGAACCAAATGCTTTCTGCTTTTGATAAGGGTGACCTCACGCGGGCCAGAGGTCTACAGGTATGTCACCCGTCCCATGTGCATTACATGTGCATATCTTCAGCTTCATTACATGTTTTACCTGCATCACTGCAGTTCACACATTTAGTACTTAAATGAATAGCCTGAATGAATTTACCGTGTAGTTTATGCATAGAGCTACAGCAGTTAATCATTTGCTTTGATTGTTTTTGCAGTTTAAATGTATGGACGTCGTCACGTTTGCTAATAACCTTGGTGAGTTTTTCCAGCTTTACAGCAGTGAGATACCGGAGCCTGGCTGTTCTTGCATGAATTGCAATGAACTGTTTATTAACCTGGAGTGTTTGGATGAATCCCCCTTGATTTGAATTCTTCATTCGTGCTCTGCAGGTTTTGATGTGGCCGTGAATAAGCAGGTCATGAGTGAAGTGTCTGGGTTAGATCTGGGTCCTCCTCGACTACCCCTGCTGCCCTGCCCCGTCTCAAAGGCCCAGGCTATTGCACAGAAAATCAGGGACGTCTCTCAGGGGCATTCAAATTAAATGAGCATTTTCAGTGCACTCACCTAAATCACACCACAGTGTTTGAATAATCCTCAGTGGAACTGACCTGTAAACTGTAACTAACTACATGTTTTAAATTTACATGCTTTATATGGTAAATTTACTACATTACTAAAACAAAACTAACATTTTTCTCTTTCTTTTTGAAAAGTTTAATAACATTGCTGGTTAATCTAATGGTTAACTGGGATGCTGCTGGGATCAGTTCCTGCTGTGTCACAATCTCACCCTTGTGCAAGACACTTAACAAAGCATTTCTGTCTGACAAACGACATTCCGCCCAACAAATAACTGTACTGTACTGTACTGTACTGTAAGACACTGTTCTTGTAAGAATGGTCTTGTATGAAAATCATCTGCTCTATGAGTCAGTTTATTATAGGACAGATATTGTCAGACTAATGAAGTTCTTCTAAAAAATTAGACATGTTTTTTATGGACATTTTACAACACAAAGTTTTTACTTTTAAGTCATATAAACCACTAAATCCATATTTGCACATGTGTAAACGTATCAATTTGATAGAATTTTAGAATTCTTAAAAAGGGATTTTTATAGTTTAGCATTTATTACCCAAAAATATGTTTACACTGAATAAAGATTCATTATAAATGCAAATAATTTATTCTTAAATTGTCATTTTTTAGAACCACAGAACCTTCCCAGTACCTTTGCTGAGGTGTTGCTCTTAATTTCCTTTACTCTTCACTGATACATTTAGCTATGATAATACAATTACATCACAGCTATTGCCAAATATTCAATTCAGCCGTATGTATATAGTTTTATTTATATACAGTTTTATATATAGAGTGAGAGAAAATTGTTGAACATACAACACGGAAAACAGAATACATGGTATTATTGCAAATACTTGTTTATTAATGAGATGTATATTAATAAAACTAATTAGGGATACTAGGTTTGTAGTTGGTTAATGAATAAAGAGCTATAATTCAGTGGTTAATAATTTAACGCGGCAGGTTGTTGTGAAGCAAAGACAGTTTCTTTAACTGGACCCACAGATGAGAAATGCTGCTCTCTTGTGTCTGTTTACTGCACCTGCAGGTCTTGTACTGTCATCTTGAGAAAACGTTTTACACACTTTTGCTTAGTATCACGTGGCAGCCAGACCAGCTGTATTCTGGGTCAAAGTTTTAACATGTTTTGACACAATCCTGAGCTCTTATCAGTTACGCCATTGGAAAAATGACGACACTAGTCTGAGATCAGGCTAAATGTGTTTGAGTATAATATTAATGACATTCAGCTAAATGTAAAACATGGTAAATACAAGTAATGTATACTGGAAATGAATTAATTGTCAATTGTATGGTGTTGACATACTGCATCATAATGATTCGTTGCATTTTTACCTCACTGTTAGAACATATGGAGGACGAGAAATTATTTAAGTTTGAATAAACAAACAAACAATTTTGTTATGCCAGCTACTGGGTACTGGGTATGTATTTTTAAAGAATATCGAACAAATACATAATGCCCAAAAATACGTCTAGAGATAACATTAAAACAACTAATTCACATCCACAAGGCTTCAAACAATGCGGAACCAATGATAGTGGATTAAAAACTAAAGCCCAGCGGGACAAAAATACAGCGACACTCAATGTCGACGTATTTCCGGCCAGCTCATCGTACTGGGGAGTGTTGTGGAGCTGTAATCCCCGCACAGACGTTTTTCACAGTGGTGTAAACTGTTACACACTTTATCCACCGTCTGAAAACATCTGACAGTTCAGTAAAATGGTGCTGCTGACAATGATCGCCCGGCTGGCGGACGGGCTGCCGCTGGCCGCTTCGATGCAGGAGGACGAGCAGGTATCTGTGCTTAATCATCTCTGTATGTTGTACCATTGACACTAGTGCAAACGCCAGGGGAAGCCAGTGTAAAATCATGCCATATTCGTTTAAAGTGTTACGATGTTTAAAAAGAAGGAAACTTTGAAAAGTAGATATCGATTTAATCTGACAATTGAACGTTTAAATTCATTGCTTGAGAATATGGGTTAGGCTTACTTATATGTACAGATTGTGCTATATCTTGATGGGAGTCTTATTTTAGGCTTATTTTTTCGCTTATTCACAAAAACTGTAACGTGACATAGATTGTAAATGTCCATTTGATCACTGATCACTTCATTAAAAGAATAACATAAATAAATAAATGTGGGAAAATGATATTAATATCTTAATAAATACACATGTGAAAAAGAGAACGAACGTGTAAGAATATAAAAAATAAATTTAAATACAGAAAATATTATCAAAATAAATTAAGGAGTAAATTGAATCAAAAAAAATTTGTTTAACCAAGTCATTCCTTTATTTTCCTATGACTTTCAAGGGTTAGTTACTTAAAAATGACAATACAAACAGTCAATACAATAATATTCTTTCTTATGTGAAACAGAAGTTTAAACATCCTCCTTACCACCCCATTAGAGATGAGATGTGAGAACCATGTAGGTACAAGTGACTGTGCTTTTTATAGTATAGCCCAAATTAAACATTCTACTGTACATGTAGTGTTGAGTTCCCTTGAAGAAATAAAGTCTTTTAAAAAGGAACAGTGTGTAGATGATGACAGAAGTTTTATTTTGGCGTGAAGTACATGCATGTTATTTCTGNAGGACACACAGATAAAGTGTAGATTGACTGAATCTCTTCATCCTAAACACAGTGAGAAACTATGCGGTTCCTGTGTCACTTATCACTGAGTAACTATTTAGACTGACGTTACTTCCCCATCAGCAGCTGAAGTGCTGTAATTGTAGGTTCTCCAGGTTCTCTTGAATATTAAGAAGGTTAAAGAATTCTGGTCTTTTAATTTTTCACAATCTGAATCCTTTGTTCATTTCAAAAAGACATTTGGAGGATCAAGAAAATATATTCCTGTTGTAGTCTATTTTGGCCATGATTTTACATTAAGAAAAACAAAGAGACTGACCCTGGAGTTGCTCCACATGAGGTTCATTTGCAATGTATTTAGTAGGTGCCCAGCAGTTTTAATACCTTTCCGACAAGCATTTGATTACGGTCTAACATCTGTATGTTTCCTCCTTTCATGCTGCCATGAAGGGAAGTGAAAAGGTTTGTTCACCTTTGGCCTTTGTCTGAAGAGGATCGATTAAATTGTACCAATGTGAGAGTGAGTTTATTATCGGGTCTGACTTCCATGTCTGTCTTCAGATGGGCAGAGACCTCCAGCAATATCAGAGCCAAGCCAAACAGCTCTTCCGCAAGCTGAACGAACAGAGTCCCACTCGATGCACCTTAGAGGCTGGGTCAATGACCTTTCAGTGAGTATACAGAAACTACTAAACAATGGCTTAAACTACACATTATATATGAACTAAATAAAAAACTACTACTAAAACTACAAATGATATATGAACTGATTGGTGCTGTGAACCCGATTAATAAATGACGAGATCACACATTTTTCTCTAATTAATCGCACCTTACATTAAGATTTGTAATCATGCATATATTGTTTACACTAAATCTCCAAATAAATTAATTATTTCAAGACAGTATATTTTAAATATTTGTTTAATGGTATCTTTTTACTATGTACTATAAAGGAATGTCATTTTTTTATTTCTGGGGATAAAATGAGTAATTGTGTAACAATTATATAGAAACAATTTACAGAAGTTGAACAAAGTAAATTATTATTAACAGGTAGGTGAATTTATTTATTGCAACATCACGTTCTATTGAGTTTTTAATAGTTTAATCGAATTTATGATGGATAATGTACATGGATATTAAAAGGAGTCACCTGACCCTCTCTCAAAGCTATGTCATAGAGCAGGGCGTTTGCTATCTGGTGCTGTGTGAAGCTGGGTTTCCGAAGAAGCTAGCCTTCGCTTATCTCGAAGATCTGCAAGCAGAGTTTCATGAACAGCATGGGAAGAAGGTTCACACGGTCTCCAGGCCTTACTCCTTCATAGAGTTCGGTAATGGCCCTCATTTTCCAAAAGTTGGTTTGGCCTTAAAACATCTGTAGTAGTTTCTTTTCTAATACGTTTCTCCTGTCTGTAGACACGTATATTCAGAAGACTAAAAAGTCCTACATCGACAGTAGAGCGCGCAGAAACATAAGCAACATCAACACAGAGCTGCAGGATGTCCAGAGGATCATGGTGGCCAACATTGAAGAAGTTCTGCAGAGAGGAGAGGCCTTATCTGGTAATCATCACTCGCACTGCCAGTGTTCACATTTTGGCACTGCAATTCAGTTTCAGAATGTATGTAACCAGAGTTTAGATTGTGATCAGTGATTTAGTGCTGTGATGGTGCTCTTGATGCTCAGTTAGCAGAGCACAATCGTATGTTCCCATAGGACGCACAGTTAAACTGATTAACTTGAACCATGAATATGGCTGCAAACTGGGGAATTTCAGAATTTAATTCAATTCAACTTTATTTGTATAGCGCTTTTCACAAAAGGACATTGTTACAAAGCAGCTTTACATGTATGATAAATGTACACAGCACACAAAGACAGACAAACACACAGACAGACAGACACACAGACAAAGCGAAACAGGTAGGAGAAACAGGTGATATTGTGCATGTTATACAACTTGAATTTCAGAAATATTCCAAGTTAGAATATTACAGGAATTTATGAGAATTAATGGGAATTGATTAGAAATTTTGGGCAATTTATACAAACCGTATCATACATAAGCAAATTGTAAACATATTCGCTTCCTCGACATATGACTCGTCTTCATCTGTGTGCTAGAATTCTCATATTCTCCCATGAATTCCTTTCAGGTTTCCAAAATTCCAGGAATTTTGCAATTCTGACCTCGAATGTTATGAAGTTATGTTGGATGAAAGCATCTGCCGTGTGCATAAAATTAAATGTCCTGTTTTCTACATGCCTCACAATACTGTTCAAGGCACACTAAGGCATTTAGAAACTTCCTATAGAAACCAGCTATAAATCACTTATGAGAAGTTAAATAAAAGGAATAAAACTCAGGGCAATTAATTCATTTTCCCCCAACGTTTTCTTTTGTAATTAGGTAAAACAAAATGTAGATATGTAGAGATTTCCTCTCTCACTTATTCATGTTCCCTCAGCTTTGGATTCTAAGGCCAGCAACCTCTCCAGCCTGTCCAAGAAATACAGGAGCGACGCCAAGTATCTTAACACTCGCTCCACGTATGCTAAGCTAGCTGCGGGCGGAGTCTTCTTCATCATGCTCATCGTATATGTGCGCTTCTGGTGGCTGTGAGCTGTAGAAGATGTGCGGAGGGGCTCTCGAGAAAGTCACAGGTGAAAAGCAAACGGACTTCCAAATGACAACAAGAGCACATTGTGTATTAAAGCCCCGGCCTGTTTATAAAGACTGTTGGATATGGCGCTTTCCCTCCTTAACAGGCTGTCGAGTCCTTAATCTGATTCTCACCGGTCTTTGTTTTAAGAACTACACTGAAGTTCGTCTGCGCTTGCTTGGAGTATGTAAAGAATGTGTCGTATGTGAATGAAAGAGGGAGAAAGTGTTTGTTTTTATGTATGTCTGTGTAAAAAAAAAACGTATATACTGTATAACAGAACCATAGAAGAGCAGTGGAACTCAAACGCTGTAGTTATCGATTCATTAACATGCGTATGTAAATTCAGTAGTTTCAGCACAGTGCATTGAGTTGGGAAGTGGGATCGGCAGCATTATTCTGCATCATTCTCCCCAGTTATCTGCTCAAAATGTATCATTTTTTTTGCCAGACACAGATAAAGTTTGCATGTCTCTGATCCTTTAATTGAAACAGCGTTATATCAAGAAAACCTTCTAGTTTGAAGTTACCAATGTTATTTTACAAATCACAAATGACAAGTTTTGTTTATTTTAAAATGACGCTTTGTGAAAATGAAACTTTACCTTGTTTAGTTACCGTATGTAAAAGTTGCCCAATGCACTTCCACCAAAGATAAAAGATTCACGTTCCGTTAGTCGATATAGACCAGATCATTAAAATAAGTGTAAATAAGTTAAAATAAGGGAAAGCGGTGACCTGCTACTGTATTTTTAAAGAGGCAGATGTGTGGGTTAAATGTTTTTCTAAACAACCCAGTGCGGTCTAGAGCTGAGCTGATCTGTGCCCATATCTCACCTTGGTTTCTGCAGCTTTCATTTACAGAGTTTGCATTAGTCTGTAATTTACCACATGCAGTGAAGAATTAAACACACTAGATCTGACCAGATGTCTATGTACCAACCGGATAAGACTAAAATGCTCTCTTCCTGAAGGAGTTTTTCATTCAGTTTACCAAGATTCAAATAAATAAAATGATTCATACCCATTCATTGTATGTCATTTCACTTGTGTATGTTTACGCTAGACTGCAGTACATCAAGAAATTATTTATAGAATTGGAGAACATTTCCTGATCAACTTAACTTTCTGACATTTACAAAATTACATAATGTTTATGTACTCTTCGCAATTCTTCATTTTAAAGCACCAAACTAACATGAATAAACTTAAAACAACAAAAAAAAAACTAATGAACTATAAATGAATAGTAGGGCTTTTAAAAGCAAATTAATAATACTTGTGCTCATTATTGGGATTCATTTAATCTCAAATTTAAACCCGGACTATAAAACTGTATATAAAAAGGTTATAAAATCGGCAAGATAATCCTGTAGTTTTGAGCCATATCTAGAGACCAGATTATCACAGATTTTGGGGGTCGCCTTCCAGAACACCCCAAATCTTTTTTCCTTACTCCGTGTTTAAAAACGAGTCCGTACGCTTTTTCATGCGTATCCACCAGAGTGCGCCAAAACTGCGCAAAGTGTAGCTTACAAACACGCAATGACTCAATTCTGAAGTCTCAGTTTTCAGCTCACGTGACAATCATTTTCCGTCATTGTGCAAAGTTTTTAGTAAAACGGAAACAAAAAGGAGAGCTGATGTTCGAGACTGGATGCAAACAGAAAAGGTGTTAACCATTCTTGCAGAGGGAACGAAACGCTGACGTTTTCACCCAGTTCTGTCTGCATTAGGGCAGGAAGTGGGCACAGCCGAAAAGAGAAGCTGCCACGGTAGCGTGCATTACCGACCGCAGCGCGCAGTTTCAACTCTTCACCCCTCCGTTTATCTCTCCGGAGGGGGGAAGTGGGAGTCTGCTAAGGGTGACCTGCTGATAAACACTGCAAGCCCTTGAACTCCGCTGGACCTTTCTCTTTTGTAGTTGTTTCGGCTAAATTGATAAGTAACTTAGGTACCTCTGCTCACCATGCTTTTAAAAGATCTGTTTTACTTCCCCGGGCGCTGCAATGATAGTTGCCCACTGCTTCGGGTGGGTGTGTATGTGTGTGTGTTTTCACTACTCACTGGATGTTTGAAATGCAGAGAGCACATTTCATGTATGGGTTACCGTACATTGACAAATACGCAACTTTCACTTCACTTACTTTTGCCCTTTAGGTTTGCAGCATATTTATAGAACCAGCTCAGAATTGTAGTCAGTTTTTATATGTTGTGTTAACGTTATTGCTTGATTATAATAAAGTTATTCAAATATTTGTCTTCGTTCTGTAACGTTTTCGAAACGTTTCACTAGCACCTTAAGAATAACATTTTTGATAAATATGGCATACAACGTTACTGCAGGAACTTTTTGATAACTTTCAGAGAACATTAGCCAACATTCTAAGAAAGTTTCCTGTTAGCTGAGGTATGCTAAGAAGCATCGTTTTGCATGGGGATGTCACAAGTGACGATAGTTTTTTTAGCGCTTGTATTGTTGTGTTAAAAGTTTCTGCTTTAATCAACATTCACTTCCACAAGACTGACGTTATTGGTTCGTCATGCTTTCGTCATCAAAACATCTTCTGACAAACCCTTCTGAAATACCCCTGCAGGACCCTTATTTAACGCTGTGTGAATCTGTGTGGGAGGGGAACAGCAAGCAGAGCAGGATATGTGTAAGATAAGGTTACAGATGAGTTTGCGTTCAAACCAGAAGACTCCAGATCGAGGAGATGGCTAACACTGGCTGGAGGAGGCACTCATTTGCGCTCTCTCTCCTACATTCTCTCCTTTGCTCTCTTTTCTGTTGCTATGGCGCCAGTAGTGCATGACAGTCATGTGAAAACGAATCCGATTGGATTAAAATACTTGGTGTTATCAGAGGTTGGGATACCGCACATGTACTAAACACACTATAAACTGATTTTGCACACACACACTGTCACAGGCCCTGAGCAGTTTGCAGGCAAAATCAGTTATATGTCCAAAAGGTTATACATGTTGTTGTACATGTTGTATACAAATTGCTGTGATATTTTGAAGAGAATTTGTAACTTAGACGTGATTTTAATGTCTGATACGTCATTCTTTTATAAATTAAAGGGTTAGTTCACCCAAAACTCAAAAATGTTCTTTGGATTTGTGTGTGGATCAGTTTTTAATTTGTAAACAAACCCCAGCTTTTGAGTTTTTATTGGACCACATCTTTATTGTAATTCTATATTGTTTTGATGGAAACCATGGTTACCATCTTAAAGATTGGTCCAGTGGTTGATGAACAATGATCAGTTGAATTCTTCAACAGTGTTCCTGTAGCTCAAGTTGGTAGAGCTTTGCGTTAGCAGTGCAAAAGGGTTTGATTTCCAGGGAACTGATGATGATAAAATACAGTATATAGCTGGATATGCTTGTAAACATTTTGCATCATTATTGACAGTAGAAATTTGATGAGCTCGTCTCATTTGTTGTGGTGACATCGTAACCACTGTAAGCAACGTTCTCACACACCGTGACTTGTTTTGTAACCATATTGAGGTTCTGGCTTCATAACCATTTGTTATTTATCTCGAAATTGCCTTGAATCACTGTATCACAGGCTTCCTTATGTTGCTGCTCACTGTTCAAATTGACATTGTAATTTTTTCTTCCACCTTTCCATCAGCTCTCCTGCTGTTCCATCTCTCCTCCAGTTCCTTCTCTCTCACGCTCTCTCACTTCGCAGCGCAGAGCCGAGCAGCTGCGCGCCGGTCTACAGGGGTCGTAAAAACCAAGGACGAAAGAGGAAGTTCAGAGGGAGCTTGTGAGTTATTGCCCCCCAACGTACACACGGGGGCCTGGGAACTGCCCTCCTCCTCTTACCAGGCCTGAAGCGAGACTCACGGTTGAAGTTTGATGCCCCTTCACCCTGTGTGTACACAGTCCCCATTACCTACACTAAAGGGAGTGACCCTTATATTGAGGTCAACACTGTACAGCTCATCAGCCATATGGGAGCATATGTAGTAACGGTGACCATGTGTTACTGTAATTGGGTTAGCTCTGTGGGGTTTCTTCACAGCTAACAGTGAATGTTCCCAAAACATTGGCTAACGTTCTTTGAATAGTATTGTATCAAAAACGTTATTCCTAAGTTGTTAGTGGAATGTTTTAAAACGTTACAGAATAAAAAAAAGAAAAGAAAATGATCTTGTATCCAAGCAATATTGGTAATATTTTTAACATTCCTACAACTTTCAAAATAACATTTTTACCGTTTTATGCTTTAATGGAAACATTATGGTAACGTTCTTATGACCTAATGTTGTTAGCTAGGTTCATCTTTATGGTTTATAGGCTTTGACAGAATGTTCCGGATCAATAGAAGTTAATCTCAAGCGACAGTATTTGTGGCAGAATGTTGATTACCACATGAAAATAGTTTGAGTCATTCCTTGCTTTTCTTCATCTGTTTGATTCTGTAAGCAAAACTAAGTAAAAAATTTAAAAATGTAAACATGGTCATGCACTTTAAGGGATCTTAGGCAGATATTCAAAGCCTGTGTTCCAGGGCAAACACACAAACTCTTCTTATCGTCGTTAGAGTACTCTTCTATGCAAGTAAAGCTCCAATTATTTGTTTTTTTTAAGGTATTTTACTCAAGTTTATAATTTATAAGATTACCACGGTTCACCAAAATACACATTGCATTGAAAAGTTATAACTGTTATATAATGTTTATAAATAATGTTTAGTGTTAGAGGATAACTCACACTAATCGTCAGTTATTGTGTATACTTATATATAAATATAAAAATATTTAAAATGTTAATGTGTATTTTAATGTTTTTGTATTCGCACCGCTTAGCTTTGTTTCCTTTAAATGTAATGTTTTGTTGAGTCCGAATCATTTTTGGAGGTAATCCAGAGTATGTGTCAAATGCTGTTGATTACTTGGAAGTAATCAACGCGGAACTCGGGAAACATTCTTTTAAAGGTTCCACTGCTGTAAACAGGGCATGGCAAACTACCACAGAGGGCTTCACCTGCGGTTATGTGTCAGGCTGGTGACTGCAGATGGCAGTGTTAAGAGTGTGCTGCATAGATGAGCTGTGCATCTGTGGGAATCTGTGTTGCAGATGGAGGTATGAATACCAGTCATGCCTGACCTCAGACTGGATTTATGACACAATTAACCCTTGGCAGGAAACATGAGGCTCACTCACTTTACACTTTCTCCACTGTCTTGCACCTTTATACACGCGCATGTGTACGTGTTTGCGCATGTGCATGTATGTGTGTCTAGTGCACAACACGTCAGCATGCATTTTGATCATACGTTCATCAGTTTAAATAGTAGATCTCCTAAATATTAGATTAGCTCTCTGTGGTCGGTGAGAGGCCATCCGAGGAGAATTACTTTAACCTCAGTGCACTTTTAAGCCGCTGGGACGGGCCCTAGAAAGTCAAAGGGTGATTTATTTAGCATGAACTCTAAAGTGATGTACCATATACACTAAAACTGTACACCACCCACAACACACATTTGTAATGGATCATCACAAAGGTCAGATTATTGACCTCAAAAACATACCCTTATAATTTACAGTGGGGTTTAAGCTTTTTCCTTTTGCTGATTGTATTACCAGCAAAGCCTGATGATCCATGTTATCACAGCATGATTTGGGAATATTCCAAAGAGCTAGTTCCCAGCTAACAGGGAATGTTCTCAGAACGTTGACTAACTTTCTCTAAAAGTTTACATTTATTCATTTAGCAGACCTCTTATCCAAAGCGACTTACTAAGAGAGAGGGCATCTAACATTTTGCCCAATAAACCAACAAGTTCTCTCAACGTTATTAAAACATCATCTTGAAGTAACATTGAATACGATGACAATATTGAATAACTTATGAATGTTATTTATTTAATGTCACAGTGTTTCGAATAAAACATTACAATTTTAAACGTATGTGTCTACACGCAAACTCTGACCCTGGTGTCGATAATCATTGCCCACAGCTAGATCGCATGGCCTCTGTTTCTCCATGTTTGTAGGCTGATGCTTATAAACACGTGTGCTCTCCTTTTCCCACAGTGATGTATAAATAGCCCTCTCATCTCGAATGTGATGGCTGAGTAGACAACACACTCACAGCAGCAAATTCCGCCCACCTGCCCCGTCCAAGGTCCGCTTACAAGATGCATGCTGTTTTCCCCCTCAAGAACCTCACGGCTGTAGCTGCCAGCTCTCTTCTTACCCCTTCTTCCAATAACCTTTGAGGACAAGTGTGGTTTTCGTGCCAAGCTGTGTCAGAGGGGCCACAAGGCAGCCCAGAGCCCTGACCACTGTGGAACGCTGAGAAGTGGTGAGGCCCTGCGGTGGTCTCAAGGCTTACACAAAGTAAACCTGGTGCTTGAGAACTTGCCTTTTCTGCATGCTAAAACCATGGCTACATCTGAGGACGCAGTGTGAAATCTTACATTACCTCTTTGGGCCCTGTAATTGTTGGCTCATTACGTTGCTTGTAAATGTCATTTACCACATAAAGGGAGCTCAGCGCATTATCAAAGACGGCAGACATAGATCTAATTTGTAAATGCGTAGGTCTTGCATGCAAAACTCCTGCGACATCTGTGCAAATGGGCGTGTGCTGTTGCCGTGTGTTCAACGTAGGTGTTTGTGATTGACAGCTTTTAGGAAAAACAGCCCTGTTCAAGGTCGTTTAACTGTTTTCTGTTTGATTTAGAGAAGACACCTTTGACTCGGTGTTGTGACTGTACAGACACCCTATTGTGTCCGGAATCGAACACGTCTCACATTCAAAAGAGGACTGTGCAATATTTTCCAGTTTCACGTGTGATATTCATAATACTAATGCAAATTACAGATCATGTGCATGTCACACACTTGTCATGACACAACATGATAATGTTTTAAATTAAATCCCGACGTGGCCCATTTTTAAGAACAGAACTGTGCCTTCAGTGCGAGTCACATGATGACATTGTTATTAGATTTTGATGAGCAATTCATGAGTAATCTTTGTGCATTGGGCTTTTCTTAATACATGTCTGTTATATGAATAATGTGACCTAATGTGATGATGTCATGGATAGGGGGTTATAATATAGGGAATTTTTGCTGCAATATGTAATCTTGATTTTGGATACGTGTAGCCAAAATAATTCATGCTTATGTTTGTTAAATGTTATTCAAACATTTTGTAACATTTTTAAAATGTTCACTAACGTCTTAAGAATTACATTTTAAAATAAATGATATATAACAATAAAAAATGTTCCGCTAATGTTACTCCAATAACTTTTCTACTAATGTTGAAAGAACTTCTGAGGGATTCCTCGCTAGGGGAATATAAAATATAGATTAGGTATTCACAAAAAAACAGAATAATACTCCTGATTGTTATTTATATTGAATTAATAGAGCAGATCCAAAGCCTATGAGCTCAACACTGTCTCATATTACTGCCACTGCTGTAGTTTTTGCAGTGCCATCGAGATCATAGAATGAGGAAGTGTAAAGAGGTCATGAGGAGCAAGAGATAATCCACCACTAAATATACCCCTCACTTCCTGTGCCCCCTCTCTCATTTCATTTTAATAGGGCAAAAGGTAGGTGACACTTCCACCTAACTTTGTAAGTGTCATTATTAGGAGGCACTGCGAATTTGGCACAGTGTAGGTATCGCTGCCCTCAATATTATTGGTCTGTTTGTTTGTCTATATATTTCATAAATTTTCTTTATACTGGCAACTTCCTCCACCAATATCAAGGCAGAGATTTTGGTGTGTAGTAGTTTCCCACGCTAAACGAAGACGGTCTGAAGAGGTTGGGGTGGAGGGTAACCAATGATAAGGCAATCTGTCTTCTGATGCCACCTAGTCGTATCATATATCACTGTTTTATCTGGCCCCCTTGACACGTATATTTACCAGTATAAATCACCCTCTAGATGGCAGGCCATTAAAATTTGTCCCAGCATTCTCCATGTGACCTTTAGCCCATCATGGGTACACTCATTCATTTGAATATTTTCATTCGCAGCACCACCATCACTTTTGTTAAACTGTAAAAATGCTCGTTTCAACTTTTAAAGGTTGTGCAGAAAGAAATATGACTGATGTTTGTATAGTAAATGCCACCGATCAACTTCTAGACTGATCAAAGCTCAGTTTTGCGATGTAGGTGTGAGATTATGGTGCTCTTTAGTGGCAAAATATGTTTTTTTTTGATGCACGAGGGATGGCAGCTTCACTCACGCCTCGTTATTGTATCCAAAACACTTCAGATTCAACTCTTTTTGTTTTCCAGATGTTTAAGATAACAAGTGAAACTTTTAAAATACTTAAAAAAAACACTTTCGATTGCTTCATGGCAGATGACACACCCCAGAATAAACTGACTTTTGGGGAGATTCCAGTGTTAACCACTAATGAAAGTTAGTTATACATTTAAACAGGTTAACGTAAAATAATGTGCATGAAAAAGACAATGTTTAAAACGTTCATTTAATTGGTATTTAGAATAATAAAATCCTCTACAATACTGCTGTATATTCTCCAATATTTTAGAAGGTTACTGTGGTTAAAATACTAGAGTAAGCAAAGCCTGACCCCCTGTTGGGAAAGGGAGGGTTAATTTGTTCTATTCAATGTAGTCTTTCATAGAAAACCAGGACATGAACAAAAAGTGGTTGATTTGTTTATTTTGCCTTTACAATCTAATAATGCCGCATTTTAAACAATGGGGTCCCGCCAGTATGTCTTTGATGATATCTGGGTAGAATGAGAAGTGAGTCACATTATATTTGTGTTGTATATTTGTAATGTTTTGATGTGGGGAAGGTGGAAACAACTGGAGGTCAGCACAAGCAGAGCTCGTTTCACTGTGTGATATAACGTTTCCATGTCGCCAGATGACAATAGCTGCTTGGTGATTGTTGTAAGGACAAAGGTCTGCCGAAAGCTTTGAACGATACACATGTTTGTTGTGTTCGCTGTTAGATTGGGGCTTTAAATGTCCCACGGAAATTAAACTTCGAAGATGTCAGTGACGAATGTATTGCGATGAATACTAAGAGACGAGAGTCGCGACGAATTTACGTCTCAAGAGCGAATGTTGTCATGGAAACGGTTCATCCTATGTAAACTTTATTTTAACAAAAAAAAACCTTTCTGATATACGTATAGAAATACAGAACACTGAAAATTGGACAATGAAATACAGGACAAATACCTCTAAATCTCTCAAAATGAAAACCTCAGGGAAAGGGGTTGGCATTTAACGAAGTAACGTCAGCGGGTGGAGGGGAAAAAGTAAGAACGGGTTAAATTTGAGTCATACTCTGCTTCGCTGTGTAGAGAATAAGTGAAAATTCCTCCGCCACGGAAAGTTAAAGAATCTGTACTTGAACAAATTCTAGCGTTCTTCTAAAACACACTTTTAGCTAAATAATAAACATTTATTGTAATCGTTTAAACGCGGGGTGTCTTTTAATAAGTAAATATATCTGAGAGGCTTTTCATTTGTGGAGGCAGCATTGAATATAGATCCACCCGCGGGGTTGGCGGAAGAACACCTCTGTCTGCGACTTCAGTGACTGGGGCGAAAAGAAGAGAAGTTCAAAAAGTTTGATCACCGCGCAGCGAGGCGAAAAAAGGCTTTCAAATGAAGACAAAACTATACGGATATTTATGGTCAAACGAGAGATTCTGACAAAAAAGCTCATCTATCGAGTGTAACTTGTTTTCTGACTCTTCGCTTTAATTTGAAAGTCGTTTAATAATTCGTTGAGCTTTAACCTGAGACGGAGCACAGCCTCGCGCTGGCGACTCTATGTGGATTTTACCAAAAATATGGGCCAATTTCCCGGTGTCTCTTCGGGCAAAGTGATACTCTTTGTTATCTGTTGCCTTAAATTATCATATGGTGAGTACTTAAATGATATTTTATAAGTCATTTGGTATAAATGTCTTTCGCTGTGTGCGCGCATCTGTACGGCTGTCTGAAGCATCATCGAGCGGTAACGTTTCAGTTCTGCTCGGCCGCGAATGGCGTGTGACAGCTTCAGCTTTGAGCTCATTGTATATAAAATAAATATGATTTATTTCCTGTGTCTCTTAGACTGTAAGTATATTGACATGCCTTTCCACAAATTCGCCTAAAAGTATTATTCGTGCTTGCCACTTTTCGTTTGTCTAAGCGTAAAGAATCTCTTTAAGTTTCGTAAAACGAACACAGATGTTTTCTGTATTTTCTATAAGCTCTGATTTTGTGGAGCGAAGCTGTCGTCTTTGGAACCGCAGCCCAGATGTTAAATTGTGGGAGCGAAAAAATCAAAATGGACACGGCTGGGGAAACATCTGATGGTCTTTTTTTGCATATGTGTGTCTGTGTGGCTTTTCGGCTACAGACCGTCGAGGAAAGGTGAACTACGTTTTCACGAGGCAAAGCGGAAATCAGACGTAATCAGAATAAAGTTTTGTATTTCTTCAAGAGGAAGGAAAACTATTTTATTGACTTTATATTTGGGCTGTATATATATATATATGTGTGCGAATTGGGCATTTGTAATAAGTTTAGAAAGATAAAAGCAGAACCCAAAGTTTCGACTTGCTGTATCCAGTTATATTGCCTTCCTCAGTTCAAGAGCGCCGAAGAGTTTTACATCTGATGACTGTTTATTTATGCCGAGCAGCTCAGCAGGTTTCACACACAAAGGGTGCCAGTTGTTGCATTAGATACTTGAATAAGATCGCGTATGACTTCTCTTTCACATGCTTTAGTCAGAGCCAGTCCCTCCAGACTCGAGCCTTACAAAAAAACAACAACACAATACAGAATGACTGCAGGCTCGGCAAGAAGGAAGAGGAATCCTGCTGTTGGTGTTACACATTCCAGTCTCTCTCTCTTGCCTTTCTCATTTTCTCTCTCTCTCCCCCCTCTCGCACCCTTACACACACACACACACACACACACATTTCCCTGTGGATGCACTGATTTTCACAACACTGCCGCTGAGCTTGCCCATTGTGCCTCACAGATTACGTTTCTTGTACCTCTGTATTGAGTGTCACTCCTTGGGGTGGGATTGATTCCTCTTTTCTTTGCTGGCACACGACATCGCATTGCCCCAGTTGTGTAGGTTGCTACCAGCTGCATGTGTTTGCTCACATCGGGTATTTACAGCGCGTGCTGTAAGAAGCTGGCCCATTGTTCCCGCCCGTGAGCTGCATGGTGTGCGGTTCTGACCCGCTCCTGCTTACTGTGAGAAATGTGATTTATCGTAGCAAACTCCCACTTTTTTGGACACAACAGGCTGTTTATGAAAAGGCCTACGGTTATGCATATCTCAGGAATGTGTTAGGGGGGTCGAGGAGGTCACTGAGTGCCAGCCTGTGTTATGATGACATTCGTTTAGTCAAATTATTTAGTTTATTAGTCAAATATCTTTTGCTTTTCATTAGCATTTGCACATTTAAAGGTACGGTAGGCAGGCAATTTCGGAGAGGCTAGCAATAGCAACCTAGGTTTAAAAGCATAAGACCCCGCCCTTTGTTTAGAGCAATCGTCAAAGCCGCACCTCCTCCAATAGTGTGCATAGGTATGCAAATACATAGTTTGACAGGCAAGTAGGACATCCTATCATTGCATTTGGACCGAATGCAATGATTGGACAAACATTTTATGGTCCTGTGCCTACTACAGAAAAAATATATAAATATATTTAGACCACTTAGTGATTGCTATCAGGATGTGAAGAGACTTTTAACCAGCATAACAAAAACGCCTATCCTGCCTTTAACTCTGCAATTTAAAATTGTATGCATTTTCCACTACTTTCATAAGACTGCAAGAGGCCAGAGTGAAAAAAAACTTTATTTTGTTAAATCCATGGATTAAAAACTGCACTGCACTGCAGAGCAGGTTAACAAATGAAGTAGGAGTTAAGACATTATGCATTCCTGCCACAGGGCAATAGACTAAGCCTATCACCAGCACACACAAAGCCATTTGCACAGTGCAATTGTGTGTGTGTGTGTGTTCTCCTGGTATTCACTACATTATGGTGTCCAACAAGTATAGTAATACCAGTTAATTTTTACCTTGTGTCGACATTGTTTAGGTACCCGTGAGGAAACCAGCTTGTAAATCATACAGAATGATATTTTTTGAACATTTAAAATAGCAGAATGTTTTCTGTGATGGTGAGGTTTAGGGGTTGTGTTAATATAGGGGGATAGAATGTACAGTGTTTGTACAGTAGAATGTATGTTTGTACAGTATAAAAACCATTAATGTCAAATAAATGTGTGTGTGAGTGTGTGTTTGTGCATACACACTTTACAGGCCTGATCTGCAAACCCTATTATGTTGTAAATATGTACTTATTCCCTATTTAGTGCTGCTTATGTAGTAATTTCAAAATCAGTCTCCTCTGCATTGGCCTTGTGAAATGTGTAATGCTTTTTGCACCTAACAGGGACCTCAGATGTACTAGGGTTAAGAAGTGAAAGTTCTGTGTGATGGTTTAGAACACAGCCAGCTCTCAGGGTTCGTCTGAGAAACTTTCTTTGGAATGTTGTTGTTTTTGATAATTAGCTAGGTTTCCTCCCAAACTAGACACAGTCTATCATTAAACTACCAGGGTGCCTTCTAGCCCCACATGACGTACGGATTTAATGAGCGCCACTGAAAAACTCCCTTCGTGTTTATGTTATCAATTCTGCGTGCAGTTAAGCCCCTGTCCCCTTACAGATTGGCCAGGAGAGGGGGTTATTGTTTGTTGCCATGTCAACGTTTAACAGAATAGAGAGCACTTGTTGTGAATATACAGAAATGCCAGGAAATGGGGTAACTTCCTCACTCAGCGCGAACAACTTCCTTCTGCTGTCCAGCATGGCCGAGGGCCAATGTCGACAAATCTCTTCTGACTCTTGAGTGCTTTCCACTCAGCCCAGCCCTGTCCGACTCTCATAATTACTTCCCCATCTCTCTCAGCAGCCATTAGCACTAGAGAGAGTGAAAGAGAGACACACACGAGCAGAGATGTCCCCTGGGCTCTGGGTTTGGTCGCGGGGATGAGGCTGCGTTTTTAAACAGCCGGCCGGGCAACAAGGTCTACAGCTGTGAGACAGCTGCTCTGTGCTAAAGCTCTGACACTATTGTACCGCCTGCGTCCCATCAGGAATGAAGAGAAACAGATTTTATTCAGAAACACTCCTTGAGGTTGACCTTCTTTTTGTTGTATAATTTGTAATGGGTTTGGTTAAAGACATATCAGATGCTCTTAATATGACCTGTATACATGTCTTACTGATACCAAATTGTATGAGTATACACGTATTAAACATATTAAATTTAATGTGTTTTGTGTTTGTGGGCGTAGCTCTGCAAGGCTCTTTATATCACAGCTGCTTTTTGTATTCAAGACTAATTTCCCAAAATCAGCAAAGCATAAGCACTAATTCAAGACAGGTTTTGTGTTCAAAACAGTTTTTATAAGTCGCTGAATATAGTTTAGAGAGTCCCTAATCCCATTCCAGCATTTAGTGTGGATAAAAAGTCATGGGACCTTTTTATTAAAGGCAGGAGAGAGAAAGAGAGAGAGAATGACAAATACAGGCCACAGACAGGAAATAACAGTTGCGATGAAATCGTTTTAAGAGAATGAGAGGTACCTAAATAAGCACGGATTGGGTTACGGGACCCTGGGGTCTCTGTTCTGTGTTGGAGCTCCACACCTTCGTGTGCTTACTGCTATCATCACGATCCATCTGTCCTCCCTTATTTTATTATCCGCTACATCTTCATCTTCATTCGCTGTTCCCCATCTTATTGTTTTTCCATTTAACCGTTCCCTCTCCACCTTTCCTCTGAAAGAACTGAAGTTTGAGGAGTGTTAGCAGGAGAGCAGAGGAGAGGCGTTTGTTTTTAACAAATGAATGTGAATTCTTTCTTATAATTGTTACACACATGAACCGCCCACTTGATTTCATCCCCACACTACGCTTTATATTCAGTCTGCGTTTCTTAAAAGTAGATGAATAGATTTATTTATTCATCTTGTCTGTCAGTCGTTTGTCCATCCATCTGTCTTTACCTTAAAACACTAGCTGTTCAGGGAGTCAGGGGTGTCAGTTTAGCAGGAGGGGCGATGCATTTGTTTTTAGCAAATGAGTGTGAATTGCTTCTCCTAATTATTCAACATTTTACCCCCCTGTTTTCCATTAGGATTTTCTCATCTGTTTCTCACCTTGTCCTCACATTTGCCTCGCACTCCTCTACCTCACGCCTCAAGGGAAGCGTGAGCCTCATGCATGCGGAGAAATGAAGCCAAAATGTTCATCGGTTGTTTAATTCCGGCAGAGTTTCTCTAAACAGAGTTTGTGTGAAAGATTTGGCTGTTGTTTGCTTGTAAGAAAACTCTGAGTAAACAGACAGTGCAAGACATGTAGCAGAAGTCTTGACCTACAGTAAAAACTGTTTCCATCTTTCGTACTATTAGTCATTAGGTGGTTTAGATTAAAGTGTGATAGCAAAATAAATGAATGAATCATGTCGATTCTAGGCCAGAATCCAGATTGTAGCAGGTGTGCAGGCTTTGACAGTAAGCGGTGTGGTGTCTGGATTAAGCTAAGGGTACTTTAGGCAGATCCTGGTTTAAACACATGTTTAGATGTTCATGAGTGAAGGAGAATTAAGAAGTGATACAGGATTTAAAATGCCCTTTCAGCAGGGCTGGAAATGAATAGGACGGGCTGCATTAGGAGTGAATACGTGTTAATTCATGACAGTCTGTCCCCAAATCCTTTGAGATCTTCCCCTTTGGTGGTTTGATGGAGCGTTTGGAGAGCTTGTCAGACCAGTCAGGCCAAGCCTGTCTCTGTGCTTGCCTCACCCTTCCCTTCTGTATCTTACTCGTCTACATGATCTCATTTTCTCTTCATGTTTGCCCATGAGAAAATGTAACCACACTCCTAAAAAGAAAGGTTATAGTTAGGGTTGTCACGACACCAAAAGGTCATTGGGTGATACCAGTGAATTTTCCTGATTTTTGATGATCATTTTAATAGCGCAGCGCAAATTTCTTCTTTCTCCATTCTTTGATTTAAAATGTAAAATATGAATACAAGTATTACAAAATGTAAATAAATAGCATGTAGCTTTCAGGTATTCTTTAGTTAAGTCAAGTTTCTCATAATTATTTAAGTAAACGTTCAGAAATTGATAAACAATATGAAAACTAAAAACACAGGACATGTACATACAGGTTTATTAGACTATCATCCGTTACAACTGTCTCAGTTATGGTTATTAAAATACTTAACTGTGTAATTGTCGTAGTAAAAGCAGAAAATGATAAGTACTTTACAGCTGCATTTACAGCCTACTAGACTACAAAACATACTGGCTAACACAGTAAAATCAATCAGAGAAAGAGATTAATGTGTCATAAATTACATTATTTGGTGCATGGCAAAAATCTTTTATTGTGCTTTAACTTGTGCTGCGGATATGGTGGAAGAAATTTTAATGTTACTTCATGTTAGCATGAACTGGGTATGAAATTTTGGTACTTTTGAAATCCCGACCTTGTTTTACAGCCTGATGATATAAAGGAACCCCTGTTAAAGTATTAGTTAATAGAGGAACAGAGAAGGTAATATCTTTCAAAGAAAAGGGGAAAAAAACATCAAAATAATCCATATGAGTATCATATCTAGTGTTTATTGTGACTGCTGTAATCCTGCTTTAAAATTTAAATTTTAAATTTAAGTGTTTTTGACTTTAAAAATGTCCTTTTTAAGTAGAGAGAGGTAGAGAGAACTGAAGCTGCTGCAGTGAGTCATTGCGGGACCTTTATTTTGCATGCACCTCCAGTATCCCTTAGTTCCCAACCTCTCTGTCTTTTTATTTCTCTCACTCTGTTCTCCATTATTGCTTCTACCTCTTAAGCACACTTGACTCCTGCTCCTCTGTTCTTCCCTCTTGTATCTCCAGCTCTCCAGTTCCCCTCCTCTCGCCTCTTAAATCACTGTGAAAGCTCAATTTCACACTCAGCTTACCCACTTCTCCCAAATATTTCCCACCACAGGTCCTGCCAGAAATGGGTGCAGCCAAACGCCCTCTTCTGTTGCAAGCTTTGACCTCTCAGGGTATTAGATGCCTGGCACAACACTCTGAATACAGTGCCTGTAAAAAGTATTCGCTCCCCTTGGAGTTTCAAACGTTTTGTTGTTTTCAGTGTTGAATCATAGTGGTGGTAATTTGGCATTTTTTCAATTGATTACCAAGAACCCAACTATGACCCAACAATTTAACGTTGTATGAACGTTTTCCATTAAGTAACAAAAATATAATTTTAAATGTTCTATTAATGTCATTGCTTGGTTATAAGAATGTTCGAACATTTAAAAAATGTTGTAACATTTTTATAACATAGAATAGCGTTTTTGATATACGATGTATAACATAAAGTACAAGTGTCTTGCAGTATAACGTTACCGCAAGAAAGTTATCAAAAAAGTTTTTGCAATAACGTTAACGTTTTTTGACGTTATATCATATTCAAAACGTTTTTCTTAAGTAGTTAGCGAAAGAACAAGTTACAGATTTTTTTATAACCAAGCAGTACCGTTAACACTAATAAGCAGGACATGTTTTTAATACTCAATGGAAATGATAGAAAAACATTCTTACAACCTAAATTGTTAGCAGGGAAACCTGATGGACAGACAGACAGACTTGAGAATTGGTTTCTAGCCAAACAGTGGCCTTAAGCTGTTTCAAGCTGCTCTTGTGTAGTTTTGTCTTCACAAGTTAATCCTGAAGTGGCCAGTCAGAGTCCATCTTGATCTTGTCCATGTACTAAATAGATGCTCTTTTTAAATACTCCATTGAATATGGCTGAATACTTATGCAAGCAATTATGTTGTGTTTGTAAGACAATTAAACAAAGAACATCACATGGGATTTTTATAGGCCCTGTATTTGTATTTGCTAAGTAGCTTTTGAATGCGCGTACGCTTAAATAGCTAAACATGTGGTTAAAGAGTGCGCTTTGTGTAGCATGTTGGATTGCGACGACTCATTTTATTCGGTGGTTTTAAGGGTTGCACTTTCTAAAGCTGAAATGTGTCATTGCTGCGCTGCAGGCATCACTAAATGGACTTTAACATATATTTGAAATATGCGATTATTTTCAAACAGGTTTCCTGAGTGTTCCTTCTTCTGGTCAGGATGTTCAAACAAACACGTCAATGTTTTGATAGTGCCATAGTGTTTACACTTGGAGAGGTTTTTCTGGAGAGGAACCATGCGGTACTTGGAAGTATAGGAGTTGTTTGTTTGGAGTTGATGGCAAGACCGCGTACACCAACTCTCATATCCTGGCCTGAAGTGGTTTATCTTCATGATGTGTCGGGACAGTGGTGTGATGTATCGATATTGGGTTATATCAGGGCAGTCGTGCGTTTCTGTACGTTTGATAGGGTTTGTGATTTATTTTATGAATTTAAACCAGAATCACGGCTAATAAGTTTAGGTTGTAAGAAAGCTTCCGTAATGTGTCCATTAGGTAACAAAAACGTTCTAGGCACATTTTTTTAGATGATGTATTGACATTTTTGCTTGATTATAAGATACATTTTTTAATTCTGTAACGTTTTTAAAACATTGCACTGACAACTTAGGAATAACATTTTTGATGTATATGATATACAAAGTTAAAAACGTTCTACAAAAGTTACCGCAAGAACGTTTTTGACAACTTTGGGATAGGGCTGGGCGATAAATCGATTTTATCGATTAACTCGAATGTGTAGTTTACATCGATTTGCTTGAATGAAAATCGGTTTTATCTTTAACGTAATATGCAGACGCTCTGAGCCCTCTGAGCTCCCATAGAATGGGCTCAGCCCTCCGCCCCCTTGCGTTTGCCATATTAAAGATACACTAACAATATGGCAGCGAGCAGGGAAGAACTCATTCAGAAAAAAGTCATCCGTAATCTGGCAATGGTTCGGTTTTGCGGCGTCAGACGAACAACAAACAACACCCCGCTGCAAAGTGTGTTTGAAGTCTGTTGCTAGCAA